>JAQGAC010002204.1:0-10993 GCA_034696585.1 Isotomurus maculatus
TGTTGCTTGTGCTGCCATTCCCATCGCTTTCTTCATCCTCATGATTAATGTTCCGGAGTCTCCAGTATATCTCGTTGAGGTTGGAAGACACGCTGAGGCACACAAAGCCTTGTGTTGGCTTCGTGGAGTATCTTCTCCTTCTTCTGCAATCCCAGCGACAGTGCAGTCCGAGATGGATGAGGTAAGATGAGACTCATTTCCACTGCAGACAGTTTAAGTCCCAATCACTCGCATTCTCTTCCTTCGACATGGACTATCGAATTATGACTTATCGCAGTTGGTGAAAAGCTTTGAAGAAAGCAAAGTGAAGTCGTCGACATCTTGGAAGGATGTTCTGCTAGACAAATCCGTTTTGAAACCAACCCTGATTGCTGTGATGTTAATGGTGTTCCAGCAGTTAGCAGCTCTCGATGCAGTAATGTTCTACACTGTGGATATATTCAGGGAGGCTGGAACTGACATTGATGAAAATCTTTCCGCTAACATCGTGGGAGGTGTACAAGTGGTAATTTTGAAACTTCGTTTTTACACACACATTTTACCACTACGAATCACGTTTGTTAAAGAAAGTTCGCATATTTAACTGCAGCTGTGAGTACCGTTGCCTCGTTCCCCAAACATTCTTTCTCATGTATTTCATACGATTAAATTAAGTAGCCCAGCCCTGTAGATTATTCCAAGAAGTAACTCATCGTTAATTGCATAATCTGTCTCCTGCTCTAAGATAAACCTAATCAAACTAATTATCTCAAAATAATCTAACATTTCAGCTTGCCACAATCACAGCAGCTTTTGTCGTGGACCACAGTGGGAGGAGATTTCTGTTGTTAGTCTCTGAAATCGGAATGGTCATTTCTCTAACGGCTATGGGAGTCTTCTTTTACCTGAAGCAACAGAACAACGATCAAGTTCCACAGAGTCTTGGGTGGTTACCCTTAGTCAGTCTGATGGTGTTGTGCATCGCTTTCTCCGCAGGAATGGGACCACTTCCATGGTAAACATACATTGAAATCCACTATCATTTCACAGTGGCTCAATTCTGTACTAAATCTGCAGAATAACCAAACTGACCTATTCTTTCTTTCTTTTTCTGCAGGTTGCTAATGGGCGAACTTCTACCTCCGCATGTTAAAGGCAAGATTGCATTTCTCTCTCTCAATGTCATTAATCATTCTTGATCAACTTGTCTATCTCTTCGCTGTCACATTTAGTCTTTTATCCTATCCATCAGGTTTGGCGTCCGGGTTGGTTACAATCACACGATGGATTTTAGGATTTGTGGTCACAATAGTTTTCAAACAGATCATGGAACAACTGGGAAACCACGGAGGGTATTGGCTCTTTGCTTTGTGCTGCTTCTTTGGAACAATATTTGTGTACTTCTGCGTTCCTGAAACCAATGGCAAGACTTTGGATGAAATCCAACTGCTTTTCAATCCAAAACTACCAACGAAAAATACTCACGGGGAAGAAAGCAATGGAAGGGATTCTACAGCTCTTGAAAAGTACTAACTTCCATTTCCAGCTGCACTTAAGATCTAATATACCAATAGTCTCTCAGAAGTTATTATTCTTATTTCATACAACCCTTTCAAGTTCCCACAACGATTTCTATACTGGGTAATTGGCTCGTGCATTAAGCGTTAAACAAAAAATGCAATAATACCGAAGAACCAGAATAAAACACGATTTTGTTGAGCATTCAAATTGCCCCAAATTAGGACTGACGCATTATTCGTTGATGCAAGGAAATAACTGAGAGTCTTTTTCAGAATATTTACATATCTTTTAGGGCACATAAAACGTTACACAGACCACTTGACAATTGCTTTAATTAATGTACTTTTCTCTGCTTGAATTACAAAATGTTATGAGAAACACGACAAGCGTAAACTTCTAAAATGATTAAATGTAATTGTTTTCAGCAAGGGATCCTTCATGTCAATTCTTGTCAATCACTCTTTTTCCGTTGATTTCCAAAACTCGTAGATTTTACGTGATAGTTAATTTGTTCTTGTTTTTAATCATAATCTCCTTGTTATTAGTTAATTTTAAAAAACCACAGCATTCTAAACTGAAATAGTGCACATTCAAATATGTGAATTATTAAAAAGTATTTCTTCACTGCCAAAAACACATTTTCTTGATTGACAAAAGCCGAAACACTAATAGATCTAAATTATTTACTGGATGCAACAATAAGCTTCTCTTCCAAGGATTTAATTTGCATCACAACATCCAAGACCGTGCGTACTTTAAGAATACTTGGACGGGACTTCTCCTCATACTCCCAGCATTGAAGAAGAATCTCATATCTGCAGAAATCGGATTGAAACAATTTAGAAGCACCAACTGTTTGATACCTATCATTATAGAAATGACATACATTTGATCTGGACATGAATGAGGCTTAGGAAGCCGCTTTCCCTGCTTAAGGAATTCAAGGAAAGTTTCGTTCCAGTTTTGAGCTGGATATGGAAGCTCTCCTAAAGTAAATATTTCCCAAACGACAATCCCAAAAGACCAAGTGTCACTTGCAGCAGAAAAGTTGTACTTGGTTAAAGACTCAACAGCCATCCATCTCCAAGGTAGCAATGCCTGCGTAGAAAGGTAATTACGATATTTACTTTCGATCTCTAACTCTTCAGGCCCGATTTATGCTCGGACATCGAAATGAAATGAAAGTGAAGAACGACCTTTCGAAAACACCGCTCCCCCTGGAAACTAGGGGGGTTGGGGGTGGTTCAGTTTATGAACTGCTCTTTTTCACCGTAATTTCATTCTTGTTTCCGAGTATAAATTAGGGGTCAAGTGCAATGTACGTTACCTCTTTGCTTTTTTTGACATATGCTGAATAGCTCACGCTTTTAGTTGAAAGTCCAAAGTCAGACAGCTTTGCAGTGAGACTGTCATCCAAAAGCACATTTCTTGTTGCCAAATCACCGTGAATAATCTGTTATTTAATTTGTGATATTAATTTCTCTACCCTTTCAAAACTATACAGCAAGCAAACGTGGTAACGTTATGAACTTATTTGGAATTTCTCGAATTTGGTGTACCATCAGCGTACAGATTATGGGTTTTGAAACCGAAGGCAGTTGCCAAAAAATTAATTTGTAAAATAAGTAAGAAATAAATCCAAATGACTTCGCAAACCTTCCTTTGAAACAGGTACTCCAAAGCATGAGTAACGTCGATGCACCATTTTATTTGCTGGATTAACAGTTGTAATATCCCAGGGCTGTAAATAGTTAATGAAGTATATTATTATTGAATTTGTAATGCTCGTTATCGTTTGATTTACCTGTCTTGATTTGACTGTTTGACATGTTTTCGAAGGTAGGTATTCAGGCTTCCTTTGCTACATAACTCCAACACTATTTCGAGTTGTACTGCAAAGATAAAATCAAATTATTATTTCGAAGGACTAATTCTTTCATGATTTCAGGCGGCAGTTAAAGACACCGAATTTTTGTTGGGATGTGAAAGAAATTGTTTTTTTTCTTACGTTTTTGTATGTTACAAGTTACAGCACCGACAAACTTTACTATATGTTTATGAAATCCAACGTACATCAACATCTTTAATTCTGCCAACGCAGCTTTAAACGATTCAATGTCCACATTATCCTTGGCTGTTTTAATTGCAACAGGTTTTCCCAAATAAGAGCCACTGAATACCAAACCAAACGCTCCTTTTCCTATTAGATTTTGAAAGCCTAAAGGGTAAAACAACATCTAAGCTGACATCTTGTGCATATAAATAGCCAGCGTTTATCATCGCAAATGGAAACGCGCATGTTAGTCCTCTATTACTGTATTTTAAATATTCGGATTGTAGTTCGTAGAAGTCATTGTACGGGATTCCAAGAGCGTAATCAACAGCATCTACTTCAACGAGGTATTTGTTCTTTTCTTTGCTTTCGGCATTCCCACCGTTAAAAAATATATCAATATCAGAGTCATCCAAAGTTTTCTGTTGTTGATAAAGAGCATAATATTCAGTGGTTTTAACAACTTTGGGATTTGCAAAGAACGCAACTAGTTAAATTACCTTTTGCCTTAGACGTAGTATCTTTATTACCGTCACAATCGAGACAATAACTAAGCCTCCTGCTGCTGTCGCCCCAAGTATAATTCCAGGTAAACTTGAGTTTGGGATAGGTTTTATTCGCCCTGAAAATATTGAACGCTGGATTTCTTGGGTGTTTCTGTGAAGCTTCACCTTATAAAGCAAATGATTGTCCACCTACGGTTGGCCGTGAATTTGTAAGACACGCTTTTCCACTCTCCATTGGAACGCAATGGAGCTCCACATATCGCTTCATCCATATCCTGGGTAATAATTATTCTACCAACGTTTACCCAAGTATTTACTAATTTTTGGCCCTTCAAAAATTCACGATCTTCGTCAGTGTAATTTGCCATGATACTCAAACCTGAAATAAATGATGCAAAATACATTACACTGAAGCTGTCAAAGCAAAATTTAAAAACTATCCCCTCAGTACTTGACATGACAATAAAATTACTTACCGAGAGCAGTGACAGACAGTATTGATCCATTTTCATATTTTAAAAAGCACATCGTATGCTGCATTAACAAAAACAGTGAATAAGTGCACTGTAGTAACTCCGATGTCTGCCCTTGAGATGTTATAATATTCTTGGATGATTTAAAGGCTATTATCGCTTCATCTGGAATGTCATCGATTCCTACAAAGTCTGCAAAGTGACAAAATATTTCAATCACAAAGCATTCAATTTCTGAAAAGTAATATTTTGCCGTACAAGTCAATCCGTTTATTCCGATAAAGTATGGAATAAACAGATTAGCCGTGCCACTGATACATTCTATGGACCCCGAAGGAAACAAGCCGAACATCTCAATTACATGCGATCCATTCACATTCTTACGTAGTGCGTTAACTTCTCTTATAAAACTGCGTAAATAAAAATCCACATGATCAATACAGATCGTAGTTCACTTACCAGAGAAGAAGATACGAAAAATATTAGCATCACCCATTGACATCTTGAAAGTCTCGACGTCGCAAATTACACTCATTAACAGTCCCACACACAGTATTTCTTAGTGTAACATTACGATTCGGAGCTGCTTGACACTGAAAGCTACTTTGATCACCCTTATACTGCCAAAAGTTGTGAGTTAAATTGCTCTTTTCATCTGTGAACAAGATGAAAGATTTTACAAACGATTGCAATTAATTATGTCACGGACATAAAATTCATGTTGATGTTAGAGTACAAAATTGAGTGGTTACTTACTGTAAAAAACAATATTCCATGCATGAGTATTGTCAGAATCCTCACAAGTCACTGTTATGTTTTCCTTGAATTTGAGTTTTATTTTATGCACTCGCATTGTCATGGCCGAGTCAAACCAGTCCGTTGAGTGCATGAGAACCTTGGACGAAGAGTTCATTGAGTCAGTTAAACTGATGAGACTTTGATTGCTCCCAATGCACTCAAGTGTTACTTCTTGTCCAGGAAATGTGAACAATTCTGTTACATTGGGTTCAACTTTAAATTTTGTTGCTGAAAAATAATACCAGAACAAACCCGCAATTCATTGAATTTTCCGTGATTCTTGGCCAATATTTTGTGTACAGTGAAATTTGTTTATTCGAGAATTATTCTTAAACATCTGAAGCTTGATTCGCACTTACTCCGAGTAGTAAATGTGATGAATTCATTCCAAATACGACATTGAAAGGCCGTTTTATTGTCAGCGAGGCAAACGTTTTTGTGAAACCCAGTGTATGGTTCATACCTAATATAGTCTGATTTAATCCAAGTTTGGTTTACAAACGTGTACAGGGTTGGAAGAATTCCAGGGTGTGAAACAGCACAGGGAATTTTAATGGTTTGACATTTATTTACGAGATGGCTCCAGTCAGCAATATATATCGCTTCGTCTTTGCCTACAAATCCGGATCCCTGCAAGCCTGTAGGGGAATAATTATTTATCCTCCGCGTTGAAATTACTTTTATTGCTGAGCATCACTTGATAGTACCGTTTACGTAAACATTCACACTGACGCTGTTGTTTCCGCTTGACCCGAGAGGGCTGCATGTTATTGTACCTCTACTTTTACCCCAAATCCCAATGTATATCTTTGCTGTGTACTTATTCACGTGTTCTTCGCGATACTGGTGTAGATAAAGGATCCCGCTGGCCTTGGAAATAAATATTTTAATTGCATTGTGGCTACAAGAAGGCAAGCATTCACTTTTTGCGAATTACTTAAATTTCCGATTTGTCCTAAGCATACCTTTACTGTTGATGTCCATTTAAGGGGAGAATTGCCTTCGCATATAAATATATAATGCACTTCATTGTAGTTTATTACCAAATTAGATCCATTTATTTCTAAATCGCTTCTATAACTTTCGTTGGATAAATAAAGTGTCAGGTTGGAATTTGAAACGAGATTTATATAAGAAAGCGACACAGAATTTATAATACTATGAAGAATGAAACAAAGCAGGATTAATGTATAATGCAGCTTCATTTTTCAGAGTGGCGTACACATAGGACAACAAAATTGAATTGTTACCTAATTAAGCCCGACATAAATCGAGTCTTAACTGGTTAAGGAAAGTTGGAAGTATTGGTTTGCACTATTTCTCAGACAAGACACACAGGAAAAAAAATGTCGAAGGTCACCTTGCGTATTTCCTTCTTATTATTTTTGGTTTATTAGACAAGAAGAATTTGTAAGTCACAAAGTTAACCAGATAGTGACAATTTGTTATGGCATTGAAGCCTTAACAAATAATGTTGTCTTAAACGAAATTACTCCATCAGCTATCGCTCAATTGGTATATTCGTGGAGTTGGGAAGAAGACGGCCATAGCAAAATATTGGTAAGGATTTTTCAAGGAAAGTCAGCATGGCCATCCGGGTTAACCGCGTTTATTAAGGAGTGTGAACTCCTTTATGGGAATGCTCTGTCTGTATGTCTGTGTGTGTGTGTGTATGCGATTATCTCAGGAACGGGAAGACTTTTTCAACTTCTGTTTTCGGGAACTTACTCATGACAGTCTGGAGGTTATCAATATTGATTTTCAAGTCGCTAGGTCAAACAGGTCACGCAGGGGAGTGCGTTTTGTGCTTGTTCGGGGGTTTGTGGCGTCGAAGTCACACAATTTTGGACTGAGAGGTTCACGTGCTACTAACTCTTACTAGGCCCTTGCTCTACCCAGAGTAAATATATTCACGTGAATTTCTCAATTTAATTACAACTCACACATTAGCCACATTGTGTGGCGTCGAAATCATGCATTTGTAGCAACGAATGGACCTCACACACCTCAGGTCTCCCAGTGCACTTCCACGGGATGTCTCCCAGTGCACTTTATCGGGATAATGTTAATTAATATTTTTATAAATTGATTGTTCTTTCTCGTAATTGCTACAAAGTTCACACTCCTTGGTTATGCCCGTTTGAAACAGTTTATTTTTGTATTGACTGTCATTCGTCTGGAACTGTGATTGTGCTTTTTATCGGAAAACTAATCTCGACAAAAAAACAGCAAAATTACAGCTTGGTATAGTAAACCATCATTACTAAATCCTGAACTTAGCAACCAATACAGCAGATCTGCTTGATCTGTAACACTCAATGTTATCCATAGAATTGTATTGCTATTTTGCTATGCTTGAAAATATAAATATGTACGGAAAAACTTCCTTTAATCAGAGCTATAGTACAATTCACAATTTCACTATTTTTATTCGTAATCACTTTCTGCCTCCCCAGAGTCGTCCTTATTAATTGAAATCTAAATCTTTGTTGTGCGTTTAGTTCTTGTTCAGTTGCCTCTGTTATAAACCTATAGCTTTTAGCTGGGTAGGTCAGATGCCAATATATTTCATCCCCACAAGAAGGATTCCATAACTTCATTAAAACCAACAGTTAGAAAGGAATTCTTTGGCGGCTGGAAAGCTGGAATGCTTCAATCACGTATATTACGGAGTGAGCAGTCCACGGCTTAAAATTTAATATTAATGCAAACACAATTTTGGACTTCGGACGAAACTTTTAAATTTGGTTAAAATTTCTTTCTTACTTCATTCTTTCAATAGATAAATTCCAAATAGCCAGTCATGTAAAGAAATCGTTGATACCCCATTTTATTTTTTGAAAAAGTTTTCATAAATACCAGCCACCTTGAGAAAGTACACAGCATTGAACATGGATACATCCGACTGCTAATTCCTGGAACACCTTCGAAGATTCAGAAATTGTTGTTTATTTCAAGATGGGTTAGTCTTGCAGAATGTATTTCTAAGATGCCAACAACTTTGAGCTTCTTCACCGAATGCAATGACACACAAATCGAAAGTGCATCTCTCAAAAAGACTTTGAATAATAACCGCGTATTAACTTTCTCCAGAAGAAATGACTCTAATTTTACCTCATGAACCTAAGATTGCATTTGGTTGTAGGATTGATTGAAATGAGTAACTTGACACTTAAAATTAAATGAATCAGGCTCATGAGCGACATTTTATTAGCTTATATCATTATTGCAAAATTCGAATTTAGTAAAAACAATCAACTAACTTGTGACAAGAACTTTATTTAATTCACTACAATATATTAGAATTTATTAAACAGTATTTTATAACAGGCCGCAAGATGCTTTAGTATTGACAAAAACCTAAAGCCCAATGGTTCAAAATTATTTACCAGATGCAGAGACAAGCTTTTCTTCCAATGACTTTATTTGCATTATAACATCGAAGATCTCCCGCACTTTAAGAATACTTGGACGGGATTTTTCGTCATAGTCCCAGCATTGAAGAAGAGCCTCATATCTACAGTGCAACAGGAATGACAAAATTAAGAAGCAACAATTGTTACAAAATTAAGAAGCGACAATTGATCCAAAATTATGAAGCAACATTTATGGTATTAATCCTTGCAGACGCAGACGTGACATACATTTTATCAGGGCAGGAATCAGGCTTGGGAAGTCGCTTTCCCTGATTGAGGAATTCGAGAAAGGTTTCATCCCAGTTTTGAGTCGGATATGGAAGTTCTCCTAACGTAAATATTTCCCAAACAACTACTCCGAATGACCACATGTCACTTGCAGTAGAAAAGTTGTACTTTGTTAAAGACTCAACAGCCATCCATCTCCAAGGAAGCAATGCCTTCATAGAAAGATGGTAACGTATTTTTTCTGTACTAAAAGCTACAGTACGAATGAGTGACACTAATCACCTTTTTGCTTTTTTTGACGTACGCTGAATAGCTCTGGCTTTTAGTTGACAATCCGAAGTCAGACAGCTTAGCAGTAAGACTCTCATCCAACAGAACATTTCTTGTCGCCAAATCACCGTGAGTAATCTTCAAATTAATTCAGATTAATAAGCAACTTGCCTTTTAAATGGGAGTTTTTTAGTAAGGAACTTCGCTGCTAATTATTACTATTTCATTTTAATATTAGCAAAAATTGGCGAAACAGGTTGGTTGCTTCACAATTAATGTCTCATGCCAACGTACATAATTGTAGTAACCTAGATTATTATCTACTCAACAGATGTCACAAACCTTCCTTTGAAACAGGTACTCCAATGCATAGGTAATATCTACACACCATTTTATTTGCTGTCCAGTTCCAGTTCAGTTGCGGTGAGGTGCACATCGTTTTCCTAGTGCTCTCTACTCATTTTACATTCTACACCATTTTTCATCTCAATTCTCTACCTTGCTGTTTACTTCCAATCTGACTGGAACTCACTTTTAATACCTGTTTTATTTTAAAATCACTATATTTTAAAACCGACTCCTTTTATTCTGATCTATTTTTCCTCGTCATGCCTGCTGCAAAAGACCCTGCTACAAGCAACAAAAGACCCATTAGTGAATTAAGTGACGGCACTGATGCCAGCAACTACGAAACTGATCAAGGGAGCCAGAATAAAAAGCGACCTGCACGTCAAAATAACAATAAAGTTCTCACGGATCTAGTCTCATCCATCAACAATCTGGTAGCACAGAATAAAACAACGTTTGATACTCTGAATGAAGTTAAGAAGCAGGTCGAAGAAGTTGCAGTGAGTACACAAACCATAAACAAGAACATCGCTGACCTCAGACAAGACTTCGAACGAAAAGCCAACGATCATGACGATAGAATTGTTGCCTTGGAATCTAACATCGAACAACTGTCCAAATCAGCAGTTAAGTCTAATCAACTTAGCGATTCGCTCTACCACGAAGTTAGCAAGATAAATCTTATTCTGAGTGGCTTTGATGATCTGGTAAACGAAACAAGTGAACTTCTGATCAACAGCCTCAATGACCTTCTGCAGAAAACTCTCGCATCACCGATTCGAATTGATCACGCGTATCGTATTGGAGGGACTGTTGCTAACCAACCAAGAAAAATCAAAATCCGTTTTCATTCGCTGACTGACCGTAATACTATTTACAACGCCAGAACTCTTCTACCCAAGACGTTGTATCTAAATGACGACCTACCGGCAAGCACTCGTGCAGCTCATGGACTTCTACGACAGAAAAGAAGAGAATTACTAACAACGACACCTCCTGATGCAATAAAAATGGACCTTAAGAAACTGACGATCGAGAGCCCTGCTGGAAATTTCCGGATCGTGGACGGCAATCTACAACATGCAGGTCGCCCCCCCCTCCCCACCAACTTTCCCCTTCCTCAAGACTCTTCATCGCAGCCATCTTCATCTTTTTTAGAGCGTCGGAAGTAACATGTAAGAATCTTAAGATTGCTCATGTTAACTGTCAAACTATCCTCAATAAGTATCTTGATATCAGATTCCTACTTAATGAACATGATTTCGATGTTTTATGCCTCACTGAAACTTGCCTATCCCCCTCTGACTGCATGCCTGAATTTGTTGGTTATTCTAATTACCAAAGTATTCTCAAGGTTAAAGACAATGGTATTGCTATACTTGTTAAGAATGATATTAAGGT
>JAQGAC010002205.1:0-10993 GCA_034696585.1 Isotomurus maculatus
ACAGTGAGTGCACAAAACCTTCATTAATCGAAGCTGGTGACATGACGCCTCTTATGAACTAACAACCAAAGATAACTTCCCACTGCTGAAACCAGTCTTTATGTTGTTTTCTAATGTAGTATTTACGAGTAAATGACACATCTCCGTCGTAAGAACAGCATTGCTACATTCCATCCCAATTAAAAAGTGTTCTGAAGGCGGAAAAGCTCATGAATGAGATACATGAAGAACAAGTTGGGTTTAAGGAATGTTGCATTACGCTCGTTCTGCTGAGGATGAAAGTTAAGGAAAGTCTCGGTTGGGGGAATGTGTGAATGAATGATCATTGGCTTACTTTTGCATGGTCCTTTATACGCGACTTGAATAGCTTTTCCTCTGAGACATGCAGCTTGACGCAGCTGACACAAGTTGGGATAAGTGATTCCGTCTACTCCACAAACCGACTTTCCATTTGCCAGTGAACATTGACGAATGGTGCAGTTGACACAGTGAGGAATCATATTTTGATCAAGGAGACATTGCTTGTTCCCAGGACACATGAGCTTGGAACATGTCACTAAACCACAAAATAAGTTTGAGCCATAAGTCATTTTGGATTCGGATAGGATGGATAGAATCCAACATCGTTAATTAAACAGAACCAGATGTCCCAATTCATATTTTCATTCATGGATCCACTAAAACCATCCGCTTTCTACAAGTTGCTTTTAAAATTATTAAGAGCTGAGCTAATCATCTGCACTCCTCGGAAGTCGGAAGATCTACTGCTGTGGGCATGAATGCTACAACGAATATCGAGTTTGGTTTTGACTTTCCGAGACTTACTTCTGCAAGGACCGTAATAGCTGATGCTCAAAGCAGTTCGTCTTCGGCAAGCGCGTTTCATGAGGCGACACGGAGACTTGTAGGTGCGTCCATCTGATCTACAAAGGCATGCGAGAGACATTTCACTTAAAAGATAATCGTGGTTTACATTTATAATTGGAACGATATTTATAGCATTGAGTTGGTAGGAAAACACACGCTTGGCAGAATAACCTACCCACACACCGGCCCACGTACGCGTCCTTTTGTCCCGTTGTGAGTTTTGAATTGGTTGCAGTCTGGAGAACAAACACATTTTGGAATGCCTTTCCTCACCGCACATTTTTGATTATCCGGACATTTTATTCCTTCGCAGGAGTCTGTGGATTAAAAGTTTCTAAATCAATCCCTGTTAGGCATTCCAAGAGGAAACTAATTTCTGCTCTGGATGGAACCAAACATTCTACACCAACACGTTCTGTGACATTTCATTTAGCATCAACTTTTTGCTAGCTTTTACCTTTGCATCGAGAGCAGGTGACTCCTCCTTGGACGTGCATATAGAACAGAGAACTTGGAGTCATGTCCTCTTCGTTCCAAGCTGTACTGGCTGAAGACCCGAGTGGACCTTTGTCACAACAGTCTTCCTTCGTTGTTCCTGCTTTCACCAATGCGGTGCAGAGCCCCTTCTTGTTGACATTCAGCCAACAATTTCCTCCTAAAAAAATACAAAGTCAAGCGACGGGAAAGCCGGTGGGCGATGATGAGATGCATTCTTCGTGCTTTATCTAACTTTGTCTTAAGACAATTCTTTCCTCGTTTCTCATCATAGAAGAATTCTCAAAATTCTATTTTGAACCACTAGAACTACTAGAGTTCTTTAGAAGTTTTCTCTACATGACTGTTCCCAGTGGGGTTAGTGTAGTCAATTTTTGAGCATCTCTGAACTTCTTGTACATAATAACTTTTATTTTAATCAGGACATAATTAATGCATTAAGTATTCCGTCATAATTAATGCATTAAGTATTCCGTCATAATTAATGCATTAAGTATTCCGTCATAATTCATTTTTTATATCGTCATTTGGATCCTTTCCACATCCACAAAAGATAGAATGCAAACATAATAATATACCTATTGAGTAAGAGCAAAAACATTAGAACTCTGTTTATGAGATGTATAAATGAGCATGAAGTCCAGAGAAGAAATGACCGAAAGTCCTTTGCATCATCCCACCCAACCCTCATGAAATATTCGTGCAACTTTGAATGAACATGGAAAAGTAGGCTTTCTATTCCACGGCTTGCATAACATTCTTTCAATTTTCATTATGCATCTTATTATAATATAATTAGATGTTTTTTGTTCAACTCCCTCTTGATGGAAGATTTATTGTGAAGCATAGGCCTCAAAAATCGTGTGTTTGAAACCAATGGAATGGCGAGCAGCAGCAAAGACGGTCTGACAAAAACCTTTGTTGCTATCTTGGAATTGTTGGAATGGATTTTCAGAGCATAAAAATTGTACAGTTTTTAGCACAGTTGATGCTTCGGAATGATGTCAGACTGAGGCCTACCACCGCATTGCACAAGGTTTTTGTAACAGAGGAGAGCTATAATGTAGCCTTATATTTTTATCTTCCTAATAGACAGCAAATGTACATTGAACGCGAGGTGCATGCATAAATCTATTTATCACTCGTCAAACAAGTGAACAATGGATTGTACATTTGCACAGCACGAGTGAATACAAAGATAGATAGGCTAGAGAGACTCTACGTCTGAGTTTTGCAGAACTCAAAAGGCCTCAAAATTCCAAGGCTTTTCTATCCGACACAAAAAAGTGTGTATGAGTGGAGTTGTGAAAGTCAAAAACCTGCATAGACTTTGTACAGCCTACTTGCTGTGCATTTATGCATCGACAGAATATGATGCACATTAGAAGTGCACACAGAGTACAGAGGCTTTCAATCCAGCACTCTCATGATTCCACTTCATGGAAAGAGACAGGAGTTGTAGTTGTATGCTAACATCAAGTTGAGAGGTTGTAGAGGTTTGTATAGTCAGTCACCTTTACAAAGTCAATGATGAATGAGAACTACTTGACAATAATGTAAGAACAAATCTGCTTTATGAAGCTTTTTATGGTGGAAGCATTACACCAACTATGCAACTATTTATAATCGCCTTGAAGCACATTATTTGCAACTCACTCTTGAGAAACAAGCAACTGATGATACTTATTCAAGAAATCTTCGAAGTAGCAACTAGCAATGTGGCCAATAAAATCAAATAAAATTTCAGTCGCCGATCGAGGAATCATTTTGTATCGCTAGCATTTCAGAGAGTAAACAGTAGTTTAATGCTCAAACTTATATACTCTAGTTTACAGATGCGTTTATTTTCTAAGCTAGGACACTTGAGCTACTCGTCTCAAATCTGGATTGAGCTAGTTTCACGAATCATGCCAAAGAATTCCTGTTGCATATTTTTTTTATTAAGGACTTTTGCGAATGTAACGGTTACACAGCTATGGTCTCACGCATAAAATAAAACCAGCTACAAAAGGACTTGCTGGCATATGATATTTCAACGAGCATAATCGAATTCTTCTTTACTCGTCATCAACCCAACAGTCACACAGATGCCATCGTATAATGTTGGTGTATCATTCTCCGGTAACGAGTCCACTTGATCATATCATATGAGAATTATTGAGTGAATTGAGCTTGAACTACATAACCATATGCATAATACTTTACTGTTGGTTTTACTACCACAGGTCTCTCAATCTTCAACCCCCAACAAGTATTAATAAATTTGATAGTAAAAGGTTGTTTGCTATACATTATCTTGAAAGACTTGTGATGAATCAGATTGATAAATAAAATCATCCAAAAAATTTATTAATGTTTTATGTCAGCCTTGAAAATGTAAGAATTTGGATAATGGATTCAATTTGCGCATTTGGATTTCTGAAAGAAGAAAATTGGTGCTTTCAGCAAGTTTTGATTAAACATGTGAGCAATGTCGTTAAGCTGAATCGCTTAGTTAAGCTTGGATGAATGATGACTTGTGTAAAACCTGACAAGACCTTTTCCTGTTGTTTGCTTTATGTATCTTTTCATCAAGGAGAGCCTGCTGAACAAGCTTAGTACAGTCGAATTTGGAATGCATTTGCCAATCTGCATCACAAATGGGATCGCTTGTGTCCCGGCACTCTCGCAAAATAGCAATTCCAAACCATCTGAAATCGCAGTGCCACCACCAGTCGCCTCGTTTTTGAGGCCGTTGAAACCATTTATAAATATGCAATAACCATCCTTCTGCATACATACTTTCTTGCAGTATTCGTCATATGACAATCTAAGAGGATCGTTACTTTCAACACGTAAAGATGTGGTTCTGACTCCATTTTTATCGCTTGCAAACTTGCAACTCGTTTACACAAGTTTGCTTGATGTTCATTGCCTATCATGGACTTCTTTGCGTAAGTTATAGGCATCCTATTTCAGTCTCATGGTTCATCCATATGATATAACTAGATGGCAATTTTAGCATACAAATAATAGCAGTTGTAAAATTCTTTCATGCTATATAAAGCTAATGCATTCATAATAGGAATCCTAAAGAAATGCTGAAGTACTGGAAACTTAAGCTCAAGTAATGTAACTTCAGCATGTTGTTAAATAGTTTGTAGTTTGTATATAACTTTCTCCATGTGTTTCCCCAGCTCATAAAATCTATCATTTATCATCAAGTAGCATGCATTAGTGCAACTGCGCTTGTCAGAGTGCATGTGACACTTTTAAGGAAATAGTTATTCGTGTATATCGTGAATTTATGTTTTCTTGGCGTGTAATCCGATAAACTCATCACAGAATGACTTGCTTAAGTGAGTTTACTGGTTACGAGCGTAGTTGTCATTAAATCTTCGAGTAATTCAGAATTAGCAATAAAACACACATTAAGGAGACACTGAGAATGGCACCACATAAATAAATCTCTTAAGGCCTGTGAATGAATGAGATTTAAATGTATTTTGCAAGGTGTAACAACCTTTTTTCAATTATTCATGACTGACTGGGCGTATAACCAGTGTACTTAAATAAACTACCCATTACAATTGGCATTTAAAATGTACAGGACCTGGGTTCTTGATAGTTCTCAGATAATGCCCAGGTATGAAATGTTAATTAAATGAGATTCAAATATTCATTTTGACAAGTCACAACGTAAACCTAACCTATATCGGGATATATACTCCACCATAATTACTTTTATGGAAAGGAATGTTTAAAAATAAACTCGCATAATCAACAAGTAATTGCACAGCAACTTATTTATAAACAATCAACCACGTAGACACGAGAGTTGATGAGATTCTTTAAGTCACACATAAAGGAACACACTACTGGCTTTACTTACATGCTGGCCACTGAAGCTGAAACACGACAAAACTGCGATTGAAGCTCATAAGCATCAACGAGAAATACCTTTCCTATCATCACATGGGTTTCCTAATTACTCTCCTCATTCTCTCTCTGCTTAATTAAACCTTGTAAGTGCCTATTAAACAAACATACAGCCATCTGCATTGAATAGTCCACTATATACGATGTGTGTGCTGATATTCTGCTCTGTGCAAGTCTTTTCTTCCAATGCATCTCTCCATGTGGAATGCTTCTTAAATACCTTGCGTTTCTCCCATAAAAGTATCGATGTACAACAAGTCCCTCAGGTTCAATTATGCTACAAACTACAACTGCTACCTTATTGCATTAACAGTAACACATAAAATGTAAACTGCATTCTATGCAATTTTCACAATCACCTTTACAGATTTGACGATGGACAGGATAATGAAAAGACTTGATTTAACTGCACGGAGTTTCACCGTCTATATTACTGCAGTCCATAAGATATAATGTGCAGATACTGCAAAGCATTTTCGTATGAAAATACCTGAAGAAAATCATCGCATGCTTGCATGTCTAGTTGAACTGTATTGCAGTTTATGCATTCTTAGTTGTCTGTCCGAGAGTCGTTCTCCTCTCTCGTCTATAATTACTTGGAAGAATTATAGGAACACCAACTACCATCCATTTCGTTCACCTCATAAAAAGTTTCAGCTTAAGAACAAGGACGAGTGGACGAGTCGAAATTTTTGCAATGCAAAATTCTCCCACAGCGTTCCACAGACGTGTTATATAATTTGATGAGTGCATGCCGGTGCAGTTTACCTAAAAGTTTGGAGTGCAGACTACTACTCCGAGCTACGAGCTACGAATTCTACGATGAATGAGGATACAAAGTCTGAAATATGAGATTCATAGTGATGAAGTTGTATAATAAGTGAGTCTGGTTTCCTAAAGTAATTAGGGAGATAGGAGGACAACCACTGTGGATTTGCATAGTTCGTGGAACAATATGAATTAAGTGTACGTGGATTAGAGTTTCAATTATCTTGGGATTGCAAAATTATCTTTTTCTCTCAAGCGATGCAAGGTAGTTTATTAAATTAAAGTGCTCATTAGCAGTGCTTCACTATCAGCAAGTGCATTATATTCATGTGTATGTATGAAGAATATAGACTAGCATATATATTATACCTTCGGCGAATTTTCTTCAAGATGCTTCGAGTGTCTCTGTCTGGTTCACTAATTACTGGACGCAATGTTCAGGAAATTAAGTGGCCTATAATTCGATGACTGTCTGCTAGTGCAATATGATTATGTGAACGAAAAGGAATGCTCATCGTCTCCTCTTCATCAACCACAAAATGCAATATTGACAGAGCGATAATAGAAAGTTAAGAGATGTTTGTGGAAGCTTAAAATAAACGCAATCAGGTACAGTGAACTGAAGAGACAAGTGGGAGTCTGCAACTTACCCATTGTGTACGGGACCTCCTCCAGTAGGACAAACAGGACAAGAACAATCAAAAGTTTGATTGGGCCATGAGGATGGTGACGATGAAGTCTGTTTGAAAGCATGTTGAAAGTGGTAGGAGTATGTAGAGGTGTCCAATCCACAAGGATATAATTGCTGTCGGCAGCCTTCACCAACTCGCAAAAATTTATTCTTGTCTGCAGTCTCAAATTGAAATCTGATTCAAGACAGACGGCAGCTTCCAGACGTCCTTGACTTTGTTACAGTGTAAGTAGAGTTCAGCACAACTATTCTAGGATTTTCCAAGTCTTCTTGAACTCCATAAATTCCTCAGACTTTGTGACTCAGCTTGTGTGCTGTAATAAGGTCAAATCTCGATAAGACTTTGTTAACATCTGACTATGCGACTGGAGGAAATGTACGTCTCACAATGCCCTCAGACTGGAGAAATTAAAGTGAAAGTGTATAGAAGCTATTGTGAGTTGTAACAGAGGCTGTGGACTACGTAGATGTACGAGTGGTGACAGTATTTCTACTGAGCTTATCGACGCTCTTGATACAGAAGTTTATTAAGACAAGCCTCGGCTATCACCGTCCTTACATCAACTCTTCACCTACCACCACACTGAGATTTGGTTTAAATACAAGACAGGGAGGGAGATAGCAGGTTGGCTCCTCAACAAGCCCTGCTTCGGTTCTTTCCACCACCTTAAGATTGCATAGACGAAGAGAGAGGTAAGACTCAATCAGAAGGCTACAGAGAATGCAAGAAGGCAGACTGAGGAAGGTCTGGCTGTCTGGTGAAGTGCAGCTCAGTAGGCAAGGAGCAAAGCAAGGATTTCATCAGCGAACTTTCCCACAGACTAAAGTGAATTTTACCTTCATACAAAATATTGTGGAGGAGAAGAGTAATGACTCGAGGTTGGATTTGGTGGCTGAAGGTGCTGGAGAAACGATAAGCTGTGTTGGGGAAAGTAGTGTGGACTTTCACCATTGGATTCTGCCGGAAGAGAGGGAGTCAGTGGAGTGCGAGGGAGCACAACTTAAGCAGAATGTCGGCTGTGGTGGTGGTGCAGTGGAAGAGTTCCACTCACACGGCAGACACCACTCCAAACTTGCACTTGCACTTGCACCCGACTCTCAAGAACTTTCTGTTCCACTTTACACAAAAGCTTGATTAACTGTGAGGAAGGTAGGAGAGGACGAGAGTCTGTGGAGATTGATAAATACCTTATTCTTGTGCCAATCAATCACAGCGTCCCGCATGCCACCAACACCACCACTACAAGAAAGAATGCTGTAACAGGCACGGTTACTTTACGAGTTATTGTGGATTTTTATGGATTTGAGGAGACAACCAAGTAGAGGAGACCTGTGAGAGCGTTTCTGTATTTAATAATCCGAGGGAGGAATAAAAACTCAATAAACTAGATCGCGTGAAACACCACCACTGCACTACTAGTCTGAAGATGTACAAGCAAAATGATGATGAGAGAATGATGATTATTTTCGCGTGGAAGGCATGTGTGTAGGTAACTATTTTATAAAGTGGTTTGGTCTTGGTCTGGTGCATCTGTCCCCGTCTAGTCGTCCGTCGTCGTCAATAAATGAAAATAAAACCGAGAATTTATTCTGACTTGAACGGTGTAATTATATATAATCCGTCCTTTCGGTGAGTTGCTTGCGGTTCGGATTAAAAATCGAGGCAGTGGAGTATATAATGGAATTCAGTGGAGATTCTGAGAGAGAGAGTCGAGTAGTCTGTGTAGTTAGTGGTCGGTAATGTACACTTCAGTAGTTGAAGATATTCTACTAGTAACGCACAACACAGGAGGCTGAGATGAACACTTGAACACGAAGCAGATGAGATTTGGGCTGGGATGGGAGTTTAAGATGGTCCACACACATGCGGAGGTACAGGCAGCCTGAGACGATGGTGAAAGAGACGTACAGATGAATGGCGAGATTAGGGAGACAAATGAGATGAAAAAGTTCAGCTGAAGAAGCTTCGAAAAGAGTTGAGAGTTCTCAACCGTTTAAACCAACCTTGGCAATGAAGCCGGCTCCAACCTTTACGGTTTACTGTTCTTCTACTATGTATTATGTGTGTCCATCGTTGAAAGTTGTGTTACACTGTTACATATAAATTATTACACACTAACACTGTACTCTCTCAATGCACTCCTCTCACAAATATCAGTTAATTTAATCAGTGTGTTCATCATATTATCTATATGCTTTAATATATAGTGTTTTCTATATATTAATGGGTCGTTATTTTTAAAAACTTAGCTGCTATGAGCTATGAATCATGGCCTGTTACTCAAACCTCACGTTTTAAAATCATTTGCATTCTGAACAGAAATTCATCCTGGTAATTTGCACTTTCATATTGTTGCTTGAGGGATCCAATATTTTGTAAAGTAAAAAGTAACACTGTACCAACTGCAGCTACAGCATAATAATGAAAAATGCGCTGAACAAAACAATTCTAATCACGCCGAGCTCTAATGACACCGAAAACTCGAGGCTTGAAGGAAATATTACACGCTAATTATTTTATGCAGAGTAAGAGTAAGCACAAAATTCTAATCTGAAATCTGAGCGTACGTAGCCTCCAGTTCTTCAACTCTTCAAAAATTGTTGACTGTTTCTCAAACAAATACTTCACGGCTTGTTTGATTCCTAGGTTTGCGTTTGCTAGTCCTTATAGACTTCTCTAGATACTCTAGACTAACAGGCAGACTGGTAATTGTGATTGAAAAAAGTTAAGACACAACAAAAACAAATGTCTGATTATGAATGTGTATTGTTTAAAGTTTTAGTTCCAAGAAATATAGAATTGCTCTGAGTTTGTGAGCAGTCCTTCTGAGAAGTGATCCACCTCACTAGTCAATGGATTAGGTTTGTGATGTTGTAGAATGAGAATCGAAGAGTTCTTTTAAATCAGAATGTACAAATTACTCAATTACCCTCTGTGTGTTATTTAATATCATGCAACCATTCATTTTCAAGATATTAAAGATTAAATGCATTAAAATGATTCGTTACAGATGGTTCTCTTAGACTGAGAGGAGATATCATTTAGTGACAGAAAGTAAAATATTTAAGATACAGTAGAATATGACGAACAAATGTTTATTGCCTATGCAAAGCTTGAGATTTGACACTGATACTCGATCCAAAAAGACACTTTAAGTGACAGGAGGCAGTTAATGCAATTTAAAGCCCATATCTCCAACTTCTCAGATCTCAATGTCATGTTGACTGAGATCAGAGTAAGGAAAAGCATCTCAGATTCATTCAAAATTATACACACGCAGCGTTTTCCGTCATCATTTCATTCATACTTCTTGCTTACACCCGGAGATTCTTTCATTCACGAATTTCATTCGATTTTTAAATCGTTCTATTGCAAAGTGTGGTTATTCTCGCAGTCAAATAAATGGCTACAATACGAAGATACCATTTCAGAAAGGTTGGTAATCAAAACAACTTTGAAGTAATAGTAGTACGTGGAATGTAAGAGTAAATTCTATGTATCTACCTACGTGCACGAACACATAAAAATGCACCACCAACACATGAATCGAAGAGGATGGACGAACAGTTCATTCCGTAGGGGTATATCAGACCATTAAATCTAAATTGGGATCACATAAATTAGAATAAATGCATATTATCTATTACAAAAAGGCAGCTGAGCTACCTCGAGTGAGACGGGATTTCAGAGCATCTCAAGTGATCTTCATTCAAAGCGTCTTTACTACGTCTTACAATTAAAATGAGAAGGAGAACCTTGTTAGATCATTCACTTTTACGAGACTCATAAGGAAAGAGAGCAATCAAACGCGAACTAACTGCTTACCTTGGAAAATATGTGCGTTCTTCATTTACAGTCCCAACAATAAGACCTTTGTCAAGTGCATTATGTCTGAAGAAGACGTGTATGTACCGTGGATGTCCCGTATTCTCCTACGAAATTGCTACAGAGTAAATAGCTGATTGAAGTGGATAGCCAAGAGGAAAAAATGTAAAAAGTACGTAGTTAATTGAGCTTGATGACTATAATTGGTCTCCAGTGTGCAGGTAATCTGGAGACATGAAAATATTAAAAAGAAACTTGAGCGGAAAGAAAGATCATTATTTTATCGTGCTCACATTAACAGAATAGTTAGCTTTACACCTGCTATCACTTATCACTCTCACCATTCTCCCATGAACGATCTCGTTATGGGTAAAGTGTCTTAGGGATGGGCGGACTAATGGGAATCGGAGTGATCATGATGTTCATGA
>JAQGAC010002206.1:0-10989 GCA_034696585.1 Isotomurus maculatus
AAAGTTTTATACAAAGTCAGTCATCCAGCAGACGAGTCAAATGCTTCTTGGAGGTCTCACCTGGCCTGAGGAAACCCAGTTGACGATAATAAACCAACAATCTAAGGAACAAGTTAATTTGATACCTTGTAAAACGTAACCTCCTTTTTCTGTCTAAAACGGGCTTATTAAGGAGTACGTGATTCTGATTAAAAAGTTGTGCATCAAGTAAACCCTTCTTACTCCTCGTTAGCCACCTTTCATTCCATCCCAATCAAAATCAGACCTCTCTCTCCTCTGTTCTCTCTCATTCAACACGCTCGGAAGTCCACACACACAAGACACAACTCTATCTTAAATCTTTCACATGAAATCTTCTCCTACAAAACTCTTATACACACACAATCATGAGATACCCAAACCAAAATGCATCTTTCCAAGCCGAATAATAATGTGTGAAAGAAATGCACGCATAAGTATAATCTAACTCCAAGGAGTAATCAAGATTCCATCCAGTTCGCTCAACCCAATCTATATACTACTGAGTTATCATGAGTGCTATCTAAGATTTCTGCAAATGAACATATGAATATTTTAAGCTGCCTCCCATCCGGCCGTCCCGTCATCATCATTATCTCCTTATAATTGTAATAACCATCATCGTGTATGATGTGGTTTCGACCAGTCCATAATAAAAATTATTTCGCGAATAATTTTCCCTACGACCAAATTAGACTGTAGGGTATACTGCCAAAAAGTATCCCTGTTACTCTGACGTCTCAATTATCGAAGAAAAGGTAATCAACTGCACACACTGGTGCACACACACACACACAGGGAGAAATCCCATCATCCTGAGAAATGCAGCCTTAAGATTTCTACGATATTAAGGATGCGACCACCATGAGAGTGGAAATTCCCATCATACTCTCCGTCTCAAGTAGAGAGAGAGACTCTTGAAGGCACCTTAAAGTTGTGTGAATAATTACTACTTTCTAGCCCTGTCTTGTTAGCATGCAAATGAAAAGATGTTTGAATTACAGCATCCCGTCCACCCGTACACCTTCTCTCATACCTTCATTCCTTCATACCTGACCGTATAATTACCAAAGTAAATAAATAAAACACCCGTACGCCGACCTGTCACTGTGTTCTGAAATTAAAGACATCTCTTCAGTAAAACAACACGCATACCACACCGCAGCCAACGGCTACCTGCTACGCTGTCTGTAATTTACGAATTTACGAGATGCATCGTGAGCAAGCTATCTAAAACTTTGCTCCTCTTCTGCATGACTTCATCATAAGTTTGTGCATTAATCTTGTAATAATTCTTCTATTTCGATCATCCCACAACCACCAAACAACTCACTTATTACATCAACCTGCTCTACCTTATTATATAGCTACCCATAGGTTAAGTTCAATAAACCAAAACTACACAATTAACTCATTTCTGCTTCTGCTTCAACTTGCGAAGAAAGAAAATTCACTTCTCCTATCTGCAGTTAATTGCCATTTTAAATAAAAACCGATGCTACAAAAATTGTGTTTACTATAGATAAGGCTGACGGCGTTTGAATATTTTTAGTTTTGTATCATAGGCAGCGCAACTGATGCTATCTTTATTGGTTTAGTAATTTCACTCATAAATCTGTTTAAAAACAATTACCTATTGTATAAAAATTGCATTTATTTAAAAAGAAATTGGCAGGCAAGTGGAGATCTCGATTCCCAATGAATCTGCCAGTTATTACTGAAGTAAGTCGTAACCTTCAAGGAACAGGTAGTTTTATAAACCAGTATCTTTCATTACTTCTTATTGTCTGAAACAACGAACATGAATTTATAGGGAAAAGCTATTAGTAGTGCCATTAAGCTTATCGGAGTCATCAATCTTGGTGTGAATGTAAGATTTAAGTGAGGCAGTTATTCACGTGTAATGTAATAAGGCGAGTCTTGCTTTCTCAGACTGGTGTGGTGGGTAGGACCTGTCCAGTAGGTAAAAAGGATATTATTGTAATCCTGCATTTGGACAAACAAGATTGTTTCTCTCGCAAGTGGACAAACGCAATTAAATTAGCCGTACGATAAGCTTCTAAATTAAATTTGGAGACCAACCGCAGCACTCAGCATTTTAGAATAGAAGCTGCGTGGTCCACACACATATTAAACATTAACAATAAATGTGACGAGAGTTTCTAGTAAGAAAGTGAATAAAATTGTCTAACACACGTTGAAAGATACCCGATGGATGACCGTTTAACTTAAGGAGCTTTTTATTTTTTTAACGATACTAACGATCCTGGAGACAGTAATAATAATAATGGAGCCTAGGATGGAAAAAACTTCACTCTCTTTTGAAACCCATAATTATCTCAATCGTCTTTGTTCCACTATGTAAATAATGTTGGGTGTAATTTCTTGACCCAGCTGCCCACTCGTCTTATCCTGCCTACCTGCCTCTGTCTTGTTTTCCTTTTAAATAATGTCTTTACATGCAATATGCAATATCTGAGAAAGGAGAGAGAGAGGAGAGATGCAGTTCTTACACAAGAAGCCCACACCAACCACCTTTGAAAATTTTAAATGAAATTCAAGCTTCTTCGAGTCTTCTCGAGACTTCGAGTGCAAGTTCTTCTCTACAGTTCATCTTCCTATTCATGTCCAAGTTAAAACAAGATGCTAACAAATGTTGCTCCACACGGAATGAGACTTGGGGCAAATGTACATTAGTACATTGGGATATGAGCAAAACAAGATAATACAACCGTATAATTAGAACCTAGTTAATTTGCATAAGATGATTTATCTCTTGCATATCTTTGAATCATCTCGTAAGACTTCTCTCTCGAAGATTAAATGAAGATTCCGGATTATAACAAACAATCACGAGAGATGTGTTCTCTGGTGTGGCTTTTTTCCTGCTACCGAACTAGATGAAGATGATCAGCTTTTCTATCTTTAATATTTAAAAAAATAAGATGAACGAGATATTTTTCAAACGTGCACCTTTAAAACATCTTCTATTATCACAAATAATCAACATCATGTCCGTATCTTGATTAAGTTGGGAGAAGGATTACTTATTATTAGTAACCTTACCTGCCATTTCTTATAAATCGGGTGAGCTAAGCAGATTAGGTTCTATGATTCTAGTTTCTAGTGTAGGAAGCATGAATACGGAAAAGTCAACTTGAGACTTTAGGAGATTTTTAGTACAAAGATTGTTTTGCCTTACGCCTTTGCTTATCTTCCAAACAGGACTACGAACGGCAAAGAAGAATCTTTCCCGATACAAATTTATATTACTAGCAATTAAAACACAGCCGGTGTCCCTGCGAGCCGAAGAAAGTCAAAAAATTAAGCTCTGTCATCGTTTTATGTGTAAAACAAATGAGGCTGTAGGTGCATTCTGATTATTACTGCGGGATTAGAGGAGCTCAGACCCCACCTTTGGTTTCCGATTAAACGGATTTAATTGTCTGGGTGAATCAATTAAGAGAACCGTTTTTCTACTTTCCAACAGTCCAAATCTTTCATATAAAAGCCTTCCGAGTGTTCTACATCCCTCAGATTGATTAAGTAAACCTCTAGGTGAGCTGTATTATCAATCAACCTTATCTTTACGCGTATCCATTTGTCCTTATTACCCCAGAGACTAGGGTGGCTAAACCCTTTTAGCCTAGAATCTTTGGACCTCATCATACATTTGTGTTATTTAATTCTAAATGCCAGTGAATATAGAATGATTAACACTACGAAGGAATTTATCCTCCTTATCCTCTATCATTTTTTACTTGACTCTAAAACAAATTATACGAAATCTAATCTGAAACCTCTCCTTTTAGATGTAAGCTTCATCCGTGCATGTTTAATACCTTCGGGTTATCTCAACCTTCTTCCTTGCCACACGATTCTGTAGGCATAATTTATTATTAAGGAATAGGAATGACGCACAAGAAGAGTTCTTATAAAATTAACACTGATCTGGTGTTACTCTTCGTTTAATAAGATGGAAGTTGATCATTTCACTTGAGGAGAGAGAAAGATTTCCATGTTCATCCCATTACGCCTCAGAAGAAGAAAGACTATCAACTATCAACACTCTCCTCTTGTTCTTCCCAAATGAACGTGTAGGGAGAGAAGAGAGGCATGCCATGAATGCAGATGGATAATTGTTCATATCCAAGTTGCGTTGTGTACACGAAAAGATTAAAAATGGGCAAAGAGGAGGGCACACAGTAATTAAAACAATGATGAGTTTGGACAGCCTTGTTTGTAACAACGGATCAGGTTGGACGATATTTCATTTATGTAATTCAGCAATGTGTGGAGGAAGACGGGTGTATTTGATATTTGATATACACACACACACACACACTCTTGACTCTTGAGTAAAACAAGTATTGCTGGGAGGAACATCTCAGATCTCCATCGGAGAAAGAACGAAGGAATAAAAGTACGCAATACTTCCCCAGGATACAATTCAATAGACCCAACACGAAGTTTTGGAAATACCGAGAGAGAAATCACATTTTCTCGTGGAATAGATGGATTGCTTTTTAATTATTACACGTGTAACCACACCCATCAATCTCATTCTACGAGAGCTGCTTTCACAAATGACAAAGTTTTTATTCAGTCAAAATTAGCCTTTTCTAACATTAGTCGTCAGACAACACACACAGTATATGATGAGTATAATACTGATACAGTTCATTATAGCGTCATGTTTTCTACAAATTAGGAGTATTAGAAATTGATTTTAGTCATTATAAATGAAGTAGTCAGTATGGGAAGATGAGTCACAATAATAGTCGAAGAAATGTACTAATTGTAAGAATGTTAGAAAGTCTAATGAGAAGTCTACAGCTTCTTTTAAAGATCCAATGAGTGAGTCATGATAATTGTTATTTTCTAACTAAATACTAATTAACTTTCCAAATGTAAGTCACACGCGTCTGCATTCAGAGTTTACTTCAACAGTTTAGTTGCCAACTTAGCAGCATTTTCGGGGTCATAAGGCCGACCCAAAATTTCATCCGCAATCCTTCCGGCTTCCCGAAGTCCACTTAGCAAAGCCCCGTGAACAGTCGCAGGATAGTTGCGAATGGTGTGTTCGCCTGTAAACAAACAAAAAATCTGCTACACTCACAGAATAAAGTAATTTGTTACCAGTCAACTTCAGGAGAAAGGTTTTATGGTCTTATGTGCAAACACAGCGCAGAAATGAATAAACGGTTTTTCTGCAAACAGCCTTAGGGAGAGTATCAGCATCTTTGGTAAAATCTACTGCTGCTGTGTGTACACAGATAAGCTCCCGTTTCCGTCATTGGCCTAGTTTACTACTAACGGGGAAAGAGGTAATCAAAAACAAACCTGCAAAATACAACCGATGGGGTTCATTCTGAGGTTTCAGCGCATCGGTGGAATTGGGAGCGTCGTCCGGAGACTTTCCAGAAGTAGGTGAGACTGGAGCAGCCAGGAGATCATAATCATTTCCACTTGCTCCAACAGCCACAAACGAGTAGGAACCTCGAGCCCAGGGATCACTTTTCCACCGGGTAACCAGAAACTCTTTAGGCTGAAGAGATGAAAGAAAAGGATATTAACAGGTAATTAGATTTTGGGAGTCGGCAGCCACTTTCTCCTCCACTCCGCCATGCACATTCACTTGTGTGGCTTGCATTTCATCATTCCCCAACCCTCCTAACTTCATAATATTCATTTTCATCGGTCTCTCTTCTTTGTGTTGCGTTCTTCCACTTAACTCAAGTCAGTCAGAAGTCAAAAAGAGGTCTGTCTTGACGAGATAAGAAGATTAATGAGAATGAGAGGGAGAACGCTACACGTAATAATAAAGAGTTGGCACACACACACACTCAACTCTCTAGCTGGAATTGAAGCCTCCAGGACTAGCACATCTCTCTACGTGGAATGGAAATTTTGTATCAAATGCTAAATGCAGGCAGAGTGGAGAGAAAAGTTAATATTATTTTTTGGGTGGGCAACCTGAGGCACATTTCCTCCGAAGATTGCCTTCAGCACGGCGATGCATCTTCCAACCACAACATCATCGGAGACTTCTTCCATGACAGCCGCAGCATCGCCCGCAACCAGAGCCAAGAGAACAGGAGCTCGGTACAAGTTCCAGAACAGAAACAACTCTCCTAAAAAGAGAACAATTTGGGAAGGCCCCATATTTTATGCTATCTCAATGGAACATCAGTCTGGGAAGGAACACCGTGTTCCGCATTTGTCCTCGCGCAAACCTTTCCTTCCGTTCATAAAATGATAACGGGAACGGTTGTGGTTTCTTATCTGTCAAGGAGACTTTGGGTGGGTGGGTGGTGGGTTATTATTGTGTACCTCGAGATGATGTGGTCGATCCAACGTGCCCAAACAAATTACAACTAGGATCCCAAAAGATTCGGTCGAAGCAGAGGACAACTTTGTTCAAATTGCCGAATCCCAGTCTCATAACGGCCTCCGTCTAAAGAGAAAGTACACAGGGAAAGTCATGAATCAAGATCACTTTATCAAAACTGTTTCTCTCTCGTAGTTTACACAAACTCGATAGAGGCTTGCGTGATCTATGAAATGAAAGTCATAGCAGCAGCAATAGCAGCATACCTTCCAATGGGGAAGCGGGGGTGTAAATTGAACCGCGTTGTGAGCACAGATCTGCTTGAAATTGATCTGGCTCTGTGGAACAACCTGTCCACTGAAGAAGTTAATGGAATGACGCAATACACCCAATGGCAAAGTGCACAGGACTGTGTCCGCTACAATAAATATTAATGATTAAATTAGGACATCTCTTGATATTATTCTATTACGAATTTAGTAGTTAGTTGCATTCCTCGCATTTTCATTCCAGTCACAAACCTTCATAAGTTTTCTTCGTGTCAGGAGACTCTCCTGAAGCCTCGGTTGTTATGATCTGCACTCCCTTTCGGCCATTTGTGATGATTTCCCGTACTGCGGTGTTGTACTTGATTTCCAAGTCCTTCGCAAGAGCCACAGGGACGCAGGCATAGCCATTTCGAACTGAAACAATCAAAGTAGGGCAACTCATAAGACTTCATTTCACACACGAGACACGGTTTTCTCAGAACTAAGTGTGTTCTTGTTGTTTCGTTCAAATTAGTCCTACTTCCTTCATGCCGTGACTCACGGTAGGAGAGGACAACCCACACACATACAAAAAGCCTATCAAAAGTCAACCCGTCTATTTGTTAGTTTACGAGCAGGGAATGTATTTACCTAAATACTATTTACATCTCCCACTCTAGTTATCACCTCATTAGATCTGGGAAACCAGAGTTTGCAATTACGAGGCGAAAGCAGTTAGTTGTTAAACCGGGAGGGTCTTTAGACTGGTCTTTTTGTTTCAAGCCAGTCTCAAGTAATCAACACACACCTTCAGATAATTTAAATACTCTTTTGAAAGAAGAAGGAGGAGTCTCATCACATGCCGTGCAAACTGTCAAGCGAGAACAAACAACTTCTCGTTAACTTCAGTCTTCATCTTGGAAGAACGGTTTAAACTATCTTTCTTCGTCTTGCTTAAGTTCTTTCTTGTGGCTAACTGCTTTGCATTGCCTAACTAAATTCACATCCAGGTTTTATACACATAAAGTTGTATGCAAGTAACTAACATGAACACAATAAATCTTACTCTCTAAGACAATAAATAACATGTACGAGATTCTTTCACTAAGAAATCCACACCCGAGTTTTTGTGCTCCGAAAAAGCTGCACACACACTTAACTAGCCTGGCTGGAAATGAATTTATAGGTCTTAATCAAAACACCTGCCTTGAGTGTTAGAATAAAGCTTCTCTATGTTTCTGATTACAATGTTAATTACATTTTAGATAATTCAATGAAAATCCTGTAATTAATTCTGTCAAAAGGATAATTTTAATGAATAGGGAAGCGGATAAACTGTCACTAGCTTACATCTTAAATGGAAATTCACTTTTAGAGAGTCGGTTAAGCAGATAGGCTGAAGTTTATAGATTCAAGTAGCTTTTTCTATAGTTTACATTTTGGAAATAGAACACAGGTAGCAATTAGAGCAAACGGTTGTTGCGTTAGATAAGAAGCAGAGAGGTTTATCTCAGGAGTGGGATCATCTACACAACATTTACTCTCCAGTTTAACAACAGAGGAATGTTCGAATGTCTTCTCTCCATGGGACTTTTGAGAGCAAATGTCAAAAATCACACGAGAAACTGCAGGGAGTTCCCTTCTGAGAAGTCGTTATCTCTTTACAACTTTGACTGACGGCAGTTCGTAGCTCTCATTTCATGAGTCTCCGTGTCTCTTAACCACAACAGTTGAGCTCTTCATAGGCACACAGCGCGACGGCGATTACGAGCCAACCTGAAGTTAAAATAAGAGGTGATTTTGGACTGAAACAGGTAATTAAATGATACCTAAAGCTCACCTCACCCGAAGTAAACCAGCACCTGGAGTGCAGAATAAACACAGTAGAAGAATGTGTGAGTAAAACAAGAAGAGAAAAATAAGTGAAATTTCAAGTTCTTTAATTTTTTCCTTTAGCACGCAATACACAATGTATCTACGTATCCTTGTTATAATCCCATTATGCCACTAACTAACTACACCGTAATCAACCTACCACCGTGCTTTGGGCTTGATTGAAATTGTTGTACAATTACCATCCATACATTTCCCTGTGTGGATGTGATGATGACCAAATAAACGAAAAGTACACGTTACAATCCAAGCATAAAGCGATTTGACGTGATTTGATTGACAAGATAAATACTCAAAAAATAATGCAACTTCAGACCAACAATCAACTTTGTTAAATTATCTGAACCATTTTTATTTCGATGAGAAACTTTCATTTGACTTTTTCACCATTGTGGGAGTCTAGAAGTTATCATTAAATACAGTTTGGACTTTAAGTACACACACACACACATCATGCAACAGTTTCACGGGAGTGGTGAGATATACATTATACACTTCGCTTTTTCCTGCTTCTGTCTTTGTGTGTAGTCTTTCTGGAAACACAGGACTTGACTTTTGTCAAATTGTGATGTGAAGATGATACCTTATTATTTTGTCAGACGTAATAATCATGATGAAGACAGTTTTGGTTACTAGTTAGTAAATAGTTAACAGAATCATCAAAACGGAACAATTTGAATGGAAGTCGGATGCTGACTATTTATTGGACAAAGCAGCAACAATGCGTATCACGTTACCCTCGGGAATTCCTCCTCAGAGGAATCCATTAAGGAGACGCTTGTCGCCAGTGCAATGGAGAAGGGATCTTTAAGAGACTAAATGAACGTCTATTACCAAAGAATTTGATAGACATTCCATAAAAGAAGTATTATGTAAATGGGTACGGAGGATGTCTGCATGCGATGATGTAAAATGGCAACCAACAGGCCAAGTCATCGGACCATCCAACCCTATCCCTCATCTTCCACAGAGAAACAATGGCCTACCGGAAACAGCAGGAGCGGAGCCTGAGCAAATACACGTTAAAAAAGTGACAGATGTTCGTACCGAAAGGAGGGCCAAACGACTCTCTCCTGCTGGAGTCTACTAAACTCGGAGAGCGTATTATTTCCTCCTGTGACTTTTTAATTTTTTCAAGTAAAAAAGGGTCCACTCTCACTTTGAGAACAAATGTATTGTTTACGTGTGTTATGCATAAAGTGTATTAAATGCCACCACCATGTCGGATCTTTATGTCATGTCATGTCAAATTTTGGTCTCTGCCCACATTTCACATGCCATATGCCACATCATTTCCAAGGATCAAAGCCAACCTCAAAAACTACTACAAAACTTACAAGCTTATGAGTTGTAATTAGACTAGTTGTACAAATCCCTCCGGAACTTTGAAGTGTACCCTGCGAGAGACCCAACGGGTTGTTGGTTGTTCTCTCAAGAGTCTCGAAAGCACAAAATGGATTCGAAGAAATTTGAGACTTATCCCTATCGACCCTTCATCTCTTCAACAAATATTAAGCACACACTTATTTCCACTAAACCTTTGCCTATTTACCTCACACTGGCTTTTGCACGCTATCAATTACATAATATTACATACTGCGGAATAATGCTGACGCGAACTACCCAATTATGAAATTAAATTGTGGTTTGCCAATGGCAAAAATCAATACATCTTAATTTTAATGGGAACTGGAGCATCGCATATGAAGTATTTAGCAGCGTACCAAGTACCTGCACGACAAGTACCAATCTCACTCAATATTTAAAAAATCGATAATTGCTGTTGTTCAAATGAGATAAAGTAATGATAGCTATTTTCTTGTTAACCTCAAAGACTCCTTAAACTTGTATGAACTAGTAGTTTACGCCAAGTCTAACCTTACGATGTGTTTGATGTACAAGAAACAAGCACCCACAGCGAGAAGATTGTCTTTATAAACTGCGTCTCTCTCCGTGTACCAAATGAACCCAAGTGAGTTTAATCAGCAGGGATCATCACACACTAGGAATCATAAAGAACAATGAAATTGAGGTAATGAAAGCTGCAAATTGCTTGTAGCAGAGATGCACCATCAATTGCGTCCGGGTGAGATGGTTGGAAAGGAAGAGAAGACAACCACGAAGAAAATCAACACCACCAAGATGACCACACAATCTAATCGACCAACTTAACGCTGCATTGCTCATACAGTCGCCCTATGAAAAATGTAATTCACGCTGTCCGTATGTACCGAGACGATGTAAACCCTTCCTCACCAGAGAATAATATGCTGAACTATGACCTCACACTTGAGAGATGATTTATGGCTCATCTGCTAAAACCTATTATTCCATCCACTTTGTTCTTCATCCGTCTTCATGCTTCATATCTTGTAAACTGTCTTCTGAAGCTGAATGGTGTACAATCGCTAAATCGTGTTTTATGGATTATCAACTTTTGTACACAAGTAAGTAACGTGTCATACATACAGCCAGGATCGCGCAGGTAGATTAGAAATA
>JAQGAC010002207.1:0-10987 GCA_034696585.1 Isotomurus maculatus
AAACTACCTGGCGGAGGCTGCAGTTGCCGCTTCGAAGGGGAAGAGAATCCTGGGAGTGTCCTTCTTTGTCGGAGGGGGTGGGAATGTTGGTGACGTTGACCAGGTAATCCCCCTTTTCCTGTAATTCCCGTTGGTTTTAAATTGTAAACCAAGACTTTTGTTTACTGTTAAAGGAGTCTGCAACCTTCCTGGGAATTCCTCGAGTGCCGTTAGTCTGTAATTTGGACCACGACGTTCGCTCACGAAAAGTCAACTTGACTTTGTCGTTGGAAAAGCCGGGAGAAGTTGAGAGCTCATCTGCTGCTGCTGATTCAAAACGTTCGTGTGAACTGTGGACTCTTTTTGAAGCAAAGATCGTCAAGGACAGTTTGAGACTCGCATCGGCTGGTAACAAAGGTACTGAAAAATCGTCAACACCAAATGAGTAGCTTAAAAACTGACACGACAATTTGGGTTATTGCAGAACCGAAGAAGTTATCTTCGGGTGGTTGGGGATCCCAAAGCTTCTTTGTGAATGACGTGGAACGGTATTTGGATGCAAAAGGATCTTTGACAGTTTGTTTGAACGTCACCACTTACGCCATTTTGAATGAGACCGTAACTGGCGCTATTGAAATGGATGACGTGGCCGAATTGGATGGAAAGTTTCGTGAGGGGGTGCTGATTGGCGTGGAGTCGTTGTTGGGAGACAAGAGGACGTCGGACATCCGCATTTCCATTGTGGATGAGGAAAAGGAGCTTGGCAGCTTCTTTTGTCACAAGGCGATTCTTTCTGGTCAGTTGACGTCGTTTTAATTCGGTTTACATCTGCAGTGCGAACAGTTGAGAGTAGATTTGTTGTTTTCGCAGCGAGAAGCCCGGTGTTCTACGCGATGTTCGATGAGGACAACCGGGAGGGAGTTTTGAAGGTTGAGGACGTGTTGGTGGGGGTGATGAACCAGTTCCTATCTTTTCTCTATTCGGGACGTCTCAAAGGGAAATCGGAGGGATCGAATTTTGAGCCAGTTTGGGTGAAGATGCTTCCTCAGCTTGTCCTCGTTGCAGAGAAGGTCGGTAATATTTTATTTTACTGTGTGCAAATTGAATTGACGTGTTGGAGATTCTCTTGGTGGGTTTCAGTATGGCGTTGGGGACTTGAAGGAGTTTTGTGACGTGCATCTTCATCGCGCGGTGAAAGCAGACAACGCGTTGGACGTTTACATGTTTGCGAGGCGTCATGGACTTTCAAAGACAGTGGCTAAGCTGCGAAATGATTTTGTCCATTTAGTGAATATTGACACTATTGACGTCTTGTTGAAGTCGATGAGCACGTGAAGGTCCCTCGAGTATCTCAGTGCTTCAGTTCATTTACGGATTCCTTCCTATCTCACTTTAATGAATTCTATTAATTCTAATAACTTTTTATTGAGTGTTGAATAAACTCATTGCCGAATTAAGTAGTATTTCTTTACTAGCAAAACTGTAGTTTGCACTTTTTTAACCGGGTAGTGTAGAAGTGAATTCTGCTCATTCGTATTTTCAGTAGTCAAATGAGAAGTGAACCGTGGAAAATGTGCAGATTATGAACAATCCTCGAAATGAAACCGACTGTTTATTATGAGACGTCAAATCCGAAAAGACCAAAGAAGTGGAAGGTCGGGGTTACCCGTTAAAAGTAGATTGTTTGTTCCGGCGACCAAACTCCATCCTCAAAGCTTCCAGCCAACACAATCGTGGAAGCATGAAACGAAGTTGACGAAGAAGACAGTTCCTTCATTACCCCAAACAGCGCAATTTTCATTCATTTATCAATCTAATGACAAGAACTAACGTCTACTTACATTAGGGAGTTAACGACGGGCTAGTCGAACTCACAGCCGAAGTTTATCCTGTTGTTATGCAGAAATCATTATGTAATTGATTACTTTCATGAAGAAACGCAAGGCCCTGAAGAATTATTATTCGCTACCGAATACATCAAAATAAATAAATTTTCCATGAATTTATCTACGCTGTTTTCTACTTGACCAGAATTACGGCTAGGGGCTTTTCGTGCAGGCTATACCGTGTCAGCAGCAAATGTTAACATTATAGTAATGACAACCTCCCATTCTGCCTTCTGAATGAATTGATCCAGTTTTCAGTATATTGTGAGAAATATGACTTCATTTATTTCTTTATTCTTACCAGAGGTGCGTTTATAGTAGGTAAAATACACCAAAGATTTCGTGATAATGCAGTGAAAGCTAAAACAATCAACGATTTAATGCAAGCAATCAGAGTCAAAGCTGACGTAATTAAGTACACTATCTGTGTAGAGAGAGGCTGTATATTTATGTTGGTTAGAGGACAAGTTTCATTGAATTGATAATTTACATTATATTTACACATTTACGACTACTTAATATCAAAGTGGAGAAAGAAATTATATTTTCGATATCTTCTGAATTTTGGGCCAATAAGGTAAAGTTACAAGGATAGTCAGCGTAAGGTCCACATTTTTGACTGGAGATAACTCAGCGAATCACTTACCGAATTCTTAAAGGTTTACTATATCATCTGCGCAAACTTCTCAAGAATTCAAACATACCGTTCAATTTTCGAAAAGTTAAAGTATAAGACTTAAACGAGACAATTAAGAGAAAATTTCATTAATTGGGGAAAACTACATGAATTAAAATGTTCATTGGTAACATAGGAATGGTCGGTGCTTGATAATATGACAAAAACACCACCACTTAAAGTCCAAAAAACTACCAGGGTAGTTTTTTAAGTGGTGGTGGCTTTGTAATAAAGCTTCGGGAATTTCGAACGAAAGAAATCACTTTTGAAATTTATAATGAGCTTTGTAACAAACTTAAAATTGTACTTGTACAAGCTCAGAATTGCCAGCTATTGATAATTAAAAATGTGGACCTTACGCTGACTATCCTTGTAAAATAACCTCTACGGTTTGATTCCCAGTGGTTGTTACCATTTAGAGTAGCGATTATGACTGTACTAGTTATTTGACTTCAGGATTTACATTTTGTGATTTTTGAAATAATTCCTAAATAATTCAAGTCATGTAGCCTTGTTTAAATCGAAGCAAAGTCAAAAGTGAGTTTTTTTTACAATTAAGACACTCAACAGATTGGTTTAAGTTTTTATTATATTTCAAGAAACATCTTCTACTTGTGAAGCAAGGAAGTTTTCCAATGCATACGGTATAAGGTTGAAAGCATCTTCGAGTTTGGTTAAACAAAATATCACACTTTTTTCTGACAGTTTTGTAAATGTTTGAAGCAGTCTCACCTAGAAAACTAACACAACACAAGACTAACCCACCGAATAAACAAGCAAACGGAATAAGAATATTACCACTTAATTTGGCTGGCTCTACATTTTTCATTTCACTACTTAACGTTCGGTTGCGAAGATCATTCCACAACCGAGGAATACCCGACTGCTGAAGGAAATTGATACGATCTAAAACCTTCGTATGAAACAACCCTAAAACTTCCCATCCATTCTGTTTGCCAATCAAAGCTTCTGTACCGATAAAAAAATTTCCTTTGTGTTTCTGCTGCAGAGCAGTCCATTCAGGTTTCAGGAAATTACTTTTCCATCCAACAATTGAAGTCCTATTACAAACATCAATCACAGATGTTGTTGTGAGATATTTAGGTGTTTTGTTCAACCTCTCGGATTCTACTTTATCAAAAATAGTTTCGGCCACAGTTTGGCTCAGTAAAGGATGGCGCTTAATTTCACCTAACAGCTTTTCTAAACGTAATTCCGATACCAACAGCTTTCCCTCCTTTATTGCATCAGTAATTTCGTTCTTAATTGAAAACAAAAGATCGAATGCGCTACTACTCCTGAACCCATTAGAAAGAACCTGGTGAAATATATCGAACTTATCTTCAACCAATTGATCAAAATTTGTGTACGGTATTGTTTGAAATGAATTAATCAGCTTATTAATATTATCCCCTTTGTAGGCATTTGAAATAACCACAGAGACTAAAATACTCAATCCACAAGCGACATACAGTGACTTTTTTTCTTTTGAATTAACAGCTCGCATATGAGATTGCTCAAACAAAATAGCAAGCCCTGCAAGCATGGATTCTCTGACTTCAAGAAAAACTGAAATCAATCCGAATTTTCCATCTGCTAGTATTGCGAGGGCAACTGGCCATATGACGATGAACAAAAAAATACATATCCACACATAATTATCAAACGCGGCTAAGATGAGTGAGAAAGAAATCACCTGAGACTTCGGTGGACCACAGCTTACGAATGTGAAAAAATCTTCATCGAATACAATAATACCTTCTTCAGATTCCCAAATGTACACTTCTGGTCTGGATTCCAATATGTTCTTTCTCGAGTCCTCGAAGCTCGCGAAGTGCGCGGGCTTCTTGGGCTTGAAGCAAGAATGGTACTTTATCCAATCATAACCCCATCCTGTAGAGTTTGGTGAAATAATATGAATAAATTCCAGACTTAAATAATATGGCCCATTTGTTGGTATGTTACGAAGGTTTGTATATTGTTGAAGTTTAAACGAGAATGAGTTGGTTTTTTCTAATGATAACCAAGGCTCAACCCCTTTTATGCCAATTCTCCACTCTCGAGGTGCAAGTCTCGATGCAATGACATCAATCCGTTTCCTCAGTCCCTGACCGTTTTCGAAAGCAACAAATTTGATTTTGCATAATTCGCAAAAAGTGCATAAGTACTCTGGTTTCAATAGAGTCGCTTCATAACCATCAATTGAATTGCCCGTCCGTTGCAAGCCATTAATTTTTTGCAAGGATGCTTTGATGCGGAGTAGGAAGCTTGAGTGTTTGTTATGTCCAGAACGTCGTCCGGTGAGTTCCCATCTGTACTGAGATTCCAATGTTGCATTGCGCAGACAAATATTGACAAAGTATGTTGGTCGAGAATTCATTCCCAAAGGAGTAAGTTTACCTGGCAAGAAATAATTTCATTTATCAGTTAAAGTTCGCATAGCGTATAAGTTATGTAACTTCAGCTACCTTGCTTTGAAGGTGAAACATATTGAGCTTCAAATATACCGTACTTAAACTTTTCTGTGTGAAACCTCTCGTAGAGTGAGAAATGAAAAGCGTCGCGAATTTCAGGATAGAACAAGTCAAACTGCGCGTAACAATACCAACGAGATTTTAGAGAACGTTTGACGATGCCGGCATTTTTCATCGATGGCCTAGCAGACACCTTTTTTGCGGTGTACAATTTATCAACCATTTCAATAGGAACTTTGTGTAATTCGTTTTCAGAGCTAAATCCTGCTAATAAACTAAAGATTTCAAATGGTACCGAGCTCGTGTGATTTTTTCCAAAATTGAAAACGTCATATCTCGTTACAAAAGCTGGAATAGATAAAGGTTGGATATCTATTCCTTGGAAATTTTGGATATTCACCAAGCAGCCTGAAAAATGAGAAAGGTACTCGTTTAAATTTATAATCCTGAGGTTTGTGAAGATATCTTTTAGTGGCCATCGAGTCCTGAAAGAAGCTTTTAAGAGTTCAGGTGCTTCACTGCTTGTTTGCACGTGGTGAAACGAAACATGGCACCTGACACTAATGAAATCTATAACAGGAATTATCAAAAATAACAGTAAATTTCTATCCATTTTCATATTTTTCGGTGGCTAAACCTGTCTGTAGCTGATACCCTTGGTACGTCGAGAAGGGTGTGAAGTCGCTTTCGTGTGCAATTCCGCATTGTGCATACGTGTTTTATCGATCAGTTGTCCCCGTCTAATTTGTTCAGCTCAGGTATTGATTGAAATAATAATTATTGCCTCTACTTGCCATCACGCCCCTCACCTAAGCTAAAGACGGGAATTACGGATGTATTTGGGATTTTGGCCCAAGTAATTTGGCTTGGATTTCCGGCATCTTTCCTTACTTTTTCCTTCAATATTTTTCTCCATGTGTCCAATAAATTTTGCTAATACGAGAAAAGAAGGAATATTTGACAAATCGATTCAGGATAAAGTAAATGAAACCAAATTATTGATCATCCAGAATCCTGCAACAAAATATTTAATATTCGTGTTTTTTATTTTTGAATTCAGGACACTGCAAGTGAAAAATTCCTTTAAATTTATTTAAAGGCTACTTTAATTGTTAATGCGGAGTGTTGTCAGAGACAGGAATCAATTTGATTCTTTAAAGTTTTGATACTGCATGTAATCCCGGGTTGCAAGGAAAGATATTACGTACCGTTAGATGCAACAAAAAAACCAATAAATCATTGAATTTCCGAAATGCATGTTCAATTCTGATGAATTTTTTGGACGACAAACCTTAGATATCTTTTAGTGGCCATCGAGTCCTGAAAGGAATTTTGAGGAGTTCTATTGCTTCAGCTTTCGTTTTTACATTGTGAAACGAAACATGGCATGTGACAAATATAAAATGTATAACTATTAGGATGAAAAATAGCAGCAAATTTCTAGACGTTTTCATAATTTCCAGTGGCTAGACAAAACGTGGAGAAATATCTTTTCGCTTCGAAAAGGTTGGAAAGCCTGTTTGGTCTGAATGTTGCATACGTGTTTTATCGATCAGTTGGCTACCTCTGAATTGTTCAGTTCCTGTATCGATCTGCATGTTAATTAACTATTTTAGTCGGCATCACCCCTAGTGCCAAAACTTAATTACACGGGAATTCAGGATGAATTTTTACCCATGTATTTTGGCACACTGTTTCGGTGTCTGGCATCTCTCTTTACTCTCGGCTCGTCGGCTCTCTTTTTTAAATGAATATTTGAATGAGTGACAATGCAGGCTCAACTTGCCATACAACTCTTAAAACTAGTTAAAACGTAATTTAACTGTTTGTATCAATGTGTCAAAAAGCTACAGACCTAGGTTTGATTCACAACTTATTTCAAGCCTTTTTTACACAGAAAACCACAATTTCAATCAAATTCTATGGCCTTATTTTATTTGCAACATAAATCATATGCGAATGGAAGCGGTGCTTAATAATTTACCTCAAACATTTACATCTGAGGAGATATGTTTGGTTGTATGTTTCCATTACTGTAGGCGTTATCGATCGACTCTCCTGTTTGACAGCTTGGCTGACAGGAAGCGTACGTTTTTGCACGGGAGACTAATTGAATTGCAGTGAATAATTTAGAACAAGCGAGTTTGACTAGAGGAACAAAATTGCAGGCAATACAAGTCTCTTCCAACTCTGAATTTCTTTCCACAATTTCAGGTATCAATTAAAAGTTATGAATTGTTGGAAATGAAGTGATAAAAACTAATCGAATTAAAATATTTCAAAAGGTCGTCTTTTCATTCTTTAATCCATTAAATTCATATTAGGCAGACGGCAGACAGTTAGGGCAAAGTTGGCATAAACTTCCTTCGTGGGGATCAGTTTTCGCATAAACTATTCAAAAAAACATCCCGTGGGTTGTTTTAACCATCCCCAAGGATAAGATTATAATGCAAATAATGATGATGACCAGTTGCAATTAACGTGCAACTATAATTTTCACTCACAAGTTTGCTCATCAACTTACCGTTAAGTTCTGAAAAGCCCCACTCCAAAAATTGGAATGGAACCCAAACACTTAATTTTTTCTACACTGTCCACAAATGCTACCCGGCTCCCTATCCCACAATAATACCGAATTTTTCAAAACTTTAAATCGTGCTGATACCAACCATCCTGGAGCACTTCTTGTGACAATGATGGTTGTGTTGCACCAACTACCGTTATGGGAAGAAGGAGCTTTTGTATCTTGTAAAAATTGTATCCCAGTAGTAGATGCAGAATAATACGGCTAGATCTATTCTACTAGTATTCCAGTATATGTTTTGCAATCACAGTGAAAAGTCCGGTTTTTTGCGCGCGGCTTTAAAGAGAACGAGATGGTTGAGAAGCTTGAGGAAGTTGTGACTGTGACTACTGGCAGGAATTACGAAAATCTCAGTCTTCACAAAGCAGGAGCACGATTTCAGTTTGTTGCGACTTGTTGTTGAGTGAAGGAGGGAATGTGGGGGTCATTTCGGGCTGAGGGGGAGGAGCTGTGTGACCTGCAAGCGGGAAGAGTGAAGGAAAAATCCACGAATTCCTGCTCCAGTGGATACAAACAAGGCGAGAGTGAGGTTGGGACAGATTAATAATCATTTAGCGAACTCCGACTTTTGACCTTTGTTGACATTCCAGGTGAGTTTGGAGACAAGTTTCTTGGAGTTTCCTCACTTCGTGGGAAACCACGTGGAAGTTGTGACGACGCCAGTGGATGGAACAGAAGAAGACTTGGCTTTGGCAGTTGACGTGAAGGATCGGAAAGTCAACAAGGACAAGGAAAACAACGAGAAATGTTTCGTGACAACGAAGAAGAGTCGACCAACTTCCTTTCCGTGTCCATTCTGCCCCACGACGTTCTCCAGAAGAGACAGCGTCGCTCTTCACTGTCGAAAAATGCACTGTCAGGTCGGCACACCAAAGGCGCCAACTGCGAAGGTGACGTCTCATCGTTGTTCCCAGTGCAGCTCGACGTTCTCAAGGAAAGAAGACGTGGCACGGCATGTGCGGAATATCCACGAGAATAGACTTGTCAGGTGAACCCACACGTGCTTTTTACTGTCCCACGTGTCCAAAATCGTACGTCACGAAGGATCACCTGCAGCGACATCGGAAGACGGCCCACGTGACGTCACTGTTGCCGTGTCCGTCGTGTGCTGAGTATTTCTCGGGAGAGAAGACGCTGCTGCATCACCGCAAAGTGAAGCACAACTACGTTTGTCCGCTGGCAGAGAAGAAATGCGTCATTTGTTCCCGTGTGTTTTCCCTTGTGAAGAATTTGCGTCGACACGAGATGACAGTCCACTTAATGATCCGGGAGAGTTCGAAGATTCTCTGCAGTCGCTGTGAAATGACGTTTGAAAACCCGTTGACCTTCCAACGACATAAGTGTGCCGTGTGAGTTTTAAAAAAGCGTGATGGTTTTAATCTTATGTAATATTTGGAGTCTTCTTTTTGAATTTGAATTCTTCCATTTTAACCCTTTCAACCGTGGCCAACCTGCCCGCTCACGATAGCTTATCATGGAATGTTTCCACAAACATAATTATCTTCCCTTAGAGCATAGTTTCAAAGAAACCTTCGTTATCATGGGCGCAACAAAATACATTTTGATACCCAGATACGGAGGATTTTTACAGATTTGCGAGCTGTAATACGTTTAAAATACGGAACTAAACACATTTAACGATAAAAACAAAACAACTCATGCAATTAATAATGCTTAACAGAATGATAACGTTGATGACAGTATACAGGGTACAGTGATACTTTACAAGTAGTTTCTTGTACCACTTTTTGATTTCCTCTTAACGCAGTACAAGTGCATCATCATGTCCCCTTAAAATAGTCAATGCCTCTAGCGGCTAGCGTGCTGATTGTAATCCAACACCGTCTCAGACTTAGAAATAAATTCTCCTACAACAAAACAATTTGTCAGCAGTTTGCCAAACAACAAATATGTTTATGAGCAGTAACCTGTGTGTTTTCTTTTCACCAGAACCATTTTGTGCTCATGTGTAGTTGAAATCATTCTCACTACCTTCTTATCCCTCCAGTGCTCAATCATAATGGAGTCCGAAGAGTAAACCTTCACATCTCCTTTCTTCATTTTATGGTTCTTCGGTGTATTCTTCCGAGAGCTTCTTAGAGTTCCACAAAGATAGGTACCCCTCTCCAATAGCGTCTTTGCCAACACGGGTCCAGTAAAGAAGTTATCGCAATAACCCACGTGATTTTTGTTGAAATACGGTTGTGTGAGCTCTAGCACAATAGCTCCGCCGGATTCATATTCTTTGATAGAAGTTTGAATTTGGAACTTCATGATTTTAATGGATGATTTATTATAACTACCTGACAGTGGCGAGTCAAGCGCTGCATCCAAACTTCTATTTCGAACATTGTTTAATTCGCCGTCAATATCTGAGCTCACTGGGTCTTCATTGACTTCATTCTCCGTCTCCCCATCTGACTCTCCTTCTGATTCAGGGTTCGCGAAAACTTCTAAGAATACACAATAACAATTACAATGAGATTTTTTATTAGCATTAAGGAGTTCACACCGTACCTGAACTCTCAACGACGGTAGTAGAATTTTGCTCAGGAGTGAAAGCAAATACTTCGCTGTTAAGTCCTTCTTCCTCCTCCAGCGACGCAAACAGGTCCTGAGACTGTTCCCAGTCCGATCCAGACAGGTCTATCCTGTTTCAAAATTAGTTTAACTGTTTTCTGGATAAGTGATAAGTGAAACTGCATTTAACTGGCCTCTTGAGTGATCCGGCGTTGCTGCAGCCACAAAGGGAAGTGATAATTTAAAAAAAACTTCAATTGATGTCGGTACACATGAGAACCAAAGTTCTGGACGCCATCTATTGATGGCCATCCGTCTCTAGGCTCGTCTAGTTACGGCATCAATTGATGGCTATCCACGGTAACGCACGATACCATGCAGCCATCAATTGATGTCCTTACGTATTAAGGGATCAGAGTTGTAAAACATCAATTGATGTCCACACGATTGAAAGGGTTAATAACAAAATGAGAAAGTGCTTTTTGCTGCTGATAAAAAAATATTTTTTGTTAATCTAGACTGATTACTGGATATGGAGATGCAATATTGGCCTTAGAAACATGACTTAAGCACGTTTCCAGGAAGCACAGTTTAGTTTGTTCGGGGAAAATTTCCGCGGGTCTGAATCTGATCGGGTTCAAATTTTAAACCAATGCTTTGCATTGTTAGTTGTATATTTCAAAAGTTGAACTTACCACGTTAACTTTGTAACCCAAGTTCATCTATTCCCCATATCTGTCCTTGGATTTCCCTATCTATCCTCCTGACTATTAAGTCAAGGTCTAGTTCCGTAACCTCATTTCCCTACTGTCTACGTGGAACTCCACGTCAGCCAACTCTCCTCAAGATTCTCCCGAATCCTCCTTCT
>JAQGAC010002208.1:0-10985 GCA_034696585.1 Isotomurus maculatus
CTTCCAGCAGCATGAAATGTGGGAAAATGCGCGATATTTGTTTCCAAAACTGTGTAATCCTACATGTAAACGTAATTACCTGGGCTTCGAGAATCTGCTTGGTGTAGGTTTTGAGTTTATGATTGATGTTCCCCTAAGCATGGAGATATGAGTAGTTCTAATCTTCATCTTCTAACCTACTTACAATGGAATGTCGTAGTTCGATATGCAAGTCTCTCGATTACGAGACATACATAAGATGGGATATCCTTTAACTTAAAGGTTTCTAAAATTCTGGTCTCCAGTGGCCATTGTCAGCTGAAATATGAGGGAGAATTTAAGAAGTTTTTGGGCTTTTTAAAGCGATTAGGGATAACTTAGCAGAACCGCATTTAAATTCTTACGTCTAGCGTCTTTATAGGAAATTTGGAAATTTGGATTTATTGTGTGTTAAAGGCCAGCAATAAAGTAAAAATCCATGTAGCTAAGAATGTAAAAAAGCTGGTTGTCGTGCGTATTAGTTAACAATGCTAACATGGAATGGAAGTAAGGAAGAATGTGGTTCGGTAATGAGCCAATTTGTGACTTTTGTTTTATACCTTGGGAGTAGTGGGGGTGGTCAGGTGTAATTTCCCATTAGTTCCTCATTTTGCCCCAGCTGCACCCCCTGAGTGTTCAGTGGGTATGTTCAAATGTCACTCAAGATCCTGTGTCCCAGCTCCCAACCATATGTGTGCATGTGTTTGTGCTTTGTGTGGTAATCGTTTGCGTGTGGGTAAGTTTAGTTGTATGTTTGTGTGGATTGTGGACTGAGGAAGGACGGTAGGGTGGACGGAGGAAATGAGAATCCAATTAAGCTGACTAGCAGCTTAATAAAACAATCAATATTCGAAATTTCTAAAATAGAAAGGAAAAACTGAAAAAGCCCCAAAGTTTCCGGATTTTTCTCATTCCCCAAAGAGGCCACACGAGACCAACATTTGGGAAAATTCAAAGGGATACCCCAACTTATGTAAATCTCGTAAACGATGAACCTCGCTTATCAAACTGCGACAATCCATTGTTAGGGTTGGAGTAGTGTTGTAATTGAAAAAGGAGTTGAATGGGTGAATGTTGTTTTCTTTTCTTGGACTTGTTAGAAAAGCGTTGCCTAACATTGAGTAAATTGGCCCAAGTCAGGCCATACGTTGAGTTAATTAATTGTCAGCCAGACTAATAAATCTTTGACCTTTGAGCAGATTATCATAACATAGGGTTGAACGGAATGTTTGATGTTTAGTTCTGCTTAAAATTTCAAACCATGCTTCTAGTCTGGTTCGTTATGAGGCTCCGCTTTATCTATGATACATTTTAGATTTGTCAGATGAATAAGAGTTTTATGCAATCAGAAATTACTATATTAATACTTGAAACAGGCTGGTCATTTATAGTTTAAGAGCAAAGGATGATACTGATTAGTTTTCGTGCAAAATAAGATGAAGATTAACTGCTTGTCCTTTCGTGAAAAACCCATATACTTCAAATTACGTAATCGCATATATCACTAGGCTATATTTTATCTTCAATCTTGTGTGATATAAATATTTGCTTTTGGTTCCAATTTTGTACCATTCGGTATAAATAAATTGACCAGAACTCGAAAACCCTCCTGTAGTATAGCCGTGAGTATCCCGATATTGTCGTCTAAACAACTCCTACCTTTGAATACATCAAGACCTCAGCAAAATATCTTATTGGTGGAGATAAGCTTTCTTTCGGCTCGTCTTACGCGCTCAACATTAACATGGACCGAATTTGTTTTTTTATTGTGATGATGTTATCACTGTGCAATTACTCCCACGAATGCTCAAGTAAAGCTGGTAAGTTAAGTTCAATTGGCCGTTCAGTTAAATTTGGAGTACCAATTAAACAATTTTATACTTTCTTAGCAACTGCAATTGAGGAACCTTCACGTTCAGTTCCTGAGTGTAACTGGGCATGCGAAGGGGTTCACCAGCTGTCAATTGCACACGTGGCTTTTTGCTGCTTGCAACATGGAAAAGGACACAAGAAGGGGATTTGCGACTCTGATAACACGGCGAGATGCCAGAAAATGGATGATTACCCTGCGAGTTCAGTAAAGGGTGGAATTAGTTAGTTTGTTACTAAAAACTCAAAATTTTAATAATGTGCAGGACTCTGTTCGCTGTAAAATCAGAATTTATTGTTAAAATATTCATATAGTCTCACCAACCTTTAAAAATGCAGTTAGCACTGTTTTGTGCGTTTAATATTGCTTCAATAAGGACGAATTATTGTAGTAGAACAGAGCCTAGTGGAAGTCTAATCTGAATATATTACCACAGCCTTCCGTGGACTACATTCTTGAAATCAAAGATCATGTAATTACTCTTAAGAATTAACGTCAGTACATAAATAGGAACAATAAACCTAGATATATTGTGAACTCCGCGTAAAGTTTTAAGTTTTGTAATAAAAGCAAGAATATTGGAGAAAAAGATAAATTTCGGCTCAAATTCCAATTCAGCATTTGATTTATAGCCAAGAATAAGCACACGAGATAGATTAAAAAATGAGTGTAAAAACGATTAGCTAATGCTACCAAAAATGCATTCAACTTTCCCCCTTCAAGTGCGAAATGGAGACATTTATTTTAATCTCAACTGCTGTTTTGCTGATAGTCCTTTCCGCGAACTTCACGCAGACTGCGCGTACGGCCGAAGGTAATTTGAAATTCCAAGTATTTTGTGAAAGCGATTTCATGTTGTGTTTATTTCCAGGATTTTGCGGCAGACCTGAAGACCCTTCATGTTCAACTGGTGAGTGTTGCGTGACTATTATTGGAGACCAGGGTGTATGTTCTACTGGTGAGCAAGCCCAAATATGCAACGATAAATGTAAGTGCAAAGATGGCACTGTATGTAACACAGAGGGCTTCGGCGGACCCGAACCGGTTGGAATGTGCTCGTGAAGCACTTCGTATGTAATTACGTAAGTAAAACGGTTACGAAACGTAGCTTTTAGTAATTAACGAATAAATCATTTTGATTGTTCGATATTTTCTTACGGTTGTAGGTCATTCCTTCAGTCCAACAGACCATAAACACATGCAAAGTAAGGTAATTCACTTTACCTTTAATTCGAAATTGCTCGTAATAAAAGCTTCTTTTTAAGCAGATCACAGACGAAAACAAAACTACTTCAATATCCTTTCACACAACCCTCGTAGCTTACTCAAAATCATCTTACAACCTATAAGAACCAACACGTATCATTCGCAATTATATTTGTGAGCCCATTTCGTGATGAATATTGTCGTTGGGAATGAAAATTATCCTAAATAAGTAATAAACACTATTATTGCATCTATTTCCGTTTATTGCATCTATTTCTTTTCAAGCACAGCTTTCAACATTTCGATTCATACTCCTAGCATCCTGAAATAATATTAATATCATTGTATTTAATTATCTTGAATCTGTGAAGGTCTGTCATATTTTGTCAAGCCTGAAGTTCATAAATAAGCGGCAATAGCTGCGCATGCGCAAGCAAATGAGATAACGATTTTCAGAAACTATCGAATTCAAAATTCACAACATTGAACATACACATTGAGAATAAAACCTCAGTTTAAAGCTGTTATCCCTACGATTGGCTAACAGACTTACTCGCTCCTAGAAGCCTCACAAACTAGATTTTGGCATTAAATTAAACTGAAACCCTACAAAATTAGCTGATCAAATATTTTGCATTCTTCTATAATAAATAAATTAGTATTACAACCGTCTGCAGTGGACTAGTTACTTAATCAAGGATCACGTAATAACTCTTCAGAATTAACGTCAGGATGGATATAAATACGAACATTAACATCGATAAAATATTGTGAGCTATGCGTTAAACTTTAACTCTGGCAATAAAAGCGTAAATATTGGAACAAAAATTCAATTCAATTTATAATTCAATTTCAGCTTTAATTCCAGTTCAGCATTTTATTTATGACCAAGAATAAGAACACGAGATGATAAAAATCACGAGTACAAGAACGAGGAGCTTTGTCACCTGAATTCATCCAACTTTTTCCCAACAAAGTAAAATGGAGAAACTCATTTTAATCTCAACTGCTGTTTTGCTGATACTTCTTTCCGCGAACTTCACGCGGACTGAGATAAGTAAGTAAACTGAAATTTCGTTTAACACAAGCCATCAAGTATTTTGTGAGAACACGATTTCAAGGATTTTTTTTGCAGTCCCCTGCTTCAACTCTGACAACTCTGACTGTCCAGATCCAGATCTCATGTGTTGCGCTTTGATTGAAGTGGGCGGTCAGGGTTTCTGTACTTTTCGTACCAGAACTGATTTCTGCAACGAAGATTGCAAATGCACAGAGGGTGAATGTATAGTTAAAGTCGGACCCAAAAAGCTCGGAAATTGCCGGTAAAGCTCCCCATGTTTAAACGTAAGTAAACCTAATACGAAGCATAGTTTTGGTAAGGAACACATTAACCATATAGCGTAAAGTAGAGTTAAAGGGTTTGATAATTCCTTAGAGGCCATTTCTATATTCTTACTTACAAACCACAAACACATTTAAGGTAAGGGGAATGAGTTCACGCTAACATCAAAGTCAAAGTAATTTCCAACTTCAGCTTCTTTAAATGCAGATCCCGGACAAACACGGAACTACTTCTACAAACCCTCGTAACTTCCAGCAGCCGATTTGACCAGCAAATATCATTCGCAATTATACTTACGAACACTCTTCGTTATGTAATTTGTCAGTGCAATCCAAAATTATCCGGAATATCTAATAAACACAATTATTGCTATCATTTCCTTTCAGTGCAGATTTCAGCATTTAGATTTACGCATCTTACGTCCCTGAAATATTGCTTTTGGTATTATTTCACTAATCCTCACATACGACAAATGACAGCGAAGCATGATAGTTTTTTGCAATTTTGATGATGTGCAGTTTCCCAACTTCTTAATATTGCATTCGCATCTGGATGCCCTCAGAAAAAGAGAAGGAAGACGTCAAAATTGAACTCTCACTTCCAGAGAACAAATGAGTGTTAGCTGACGATGCTTGTTGGTGGTTGAAGTTATTAATTTACGTGAGCACAAGTGCAGAGTAACAAAGTTATTGGCATTTTGGCAAAATAGAGGTTCCCGCAAACTTCGTTGCAAATTCAAAGTTTATCTCCGGTTCCTCCAGGAAGTCTCTTTCTTATTAAAAGGATCTACATCTCCTTCACCAAACTTCCAGGTAGATGAACAAGATCACTGAGGCCCAGATGACATTATCCACGTCACTTCAGCCACTCCGAAGAAGGCGAAGAGAATCCTGGAACTCTGCAGCTGGTATGGAAGGGCGGAGAACAGAAACTGCTTTTGGGTGGATTGTTGAGGAAAACTCAAAGAATCATCGGAGGAGTTCCATTGGCTGCAACGCTGAATCCAACGAGGATTCCTTCCAGCCGACGCTCCTCCTTCTTCGCTGGTTTTCTCGAGGCAGATCCACGGAAAGAGATGCACAGGGCTTCACACCTCCTTTTGGTGGGTGTGGTCAATGTCCCATTTGTACGGCAATCCTCTGTCCCTGCTCAGGAGACTCGGAACTCGAATGTTCTTCCCCAGGAGTCTTTGAGACAACTTTTGGCCAACTGGAGAAAATTTATCCAACGTTGTACAAAATCTGGGGCATCGCAAGACTTTAACATTTCAAACAATTCCAAGTCCCAAGCCCTACGAAGACGGCAGCGACTGGATTTTGGTCTTGCTCCTGGAGAAGAACTCCTGGACAAAACACACGAAATACATTCTAATTTTTTAATTACTGCTTTTTTTATTACTACTCGTCATAATTAATTCAACGAGTTTCACGCATTCGTCATCACTGAACACCAAATCAGATATTTCACTGAAGAAGGGATTACTTATAAAAACATGTCCATGCATTTCAACCCTTCCAAATGCTTAATTTCTTAATTACGCAACAGGGCAATTAAATATAACAAGTTTCGTAAGAAGAAAAGCTGTCTGCACCAAAAACTAGAAAATATGCTTGTGAGGAATATCAAATATCTTGAAATTAGGACGAAGATAAAAATACAAATAGCAGACTCAATCTATTCTAATTATATAACTGGAGCATGTGCACTCAAAGTAAATATTCTGTTGGCTATGGGTTTGTAGAAGGAGTCATTTTCATGAATTGTTCCTTTTGCTTCTCTAAATGGCCAGCTTAACATGTGTTGGGTACGTGATGCATTGCTTCGTTGAAATATGCTTCAGTGTAGAAAATGTGAACGGATTTAGAAGATCCTGTTGTCATTTTGGGGTCGGTTTTCACAAGAAATTTCGCCTCAGGAATCTAAAAAAAGACACCTTTTTACCGGAGTTCCTTTCGAAACTTCTCATACCATCGTGGGCTACACACCATACCTACTAATCTTTGCATACTTTTAGGGTTCATTTTACTCAAGGAATCTACTACCTGCGTTGTGAGCATATTTATGTTACTTAGTCTTGTCTACAGGAATGTGTTTTAGAAACGTTCAAATATAATTTCAAGCATCGAAGTCATTTTTGATCAGCAAACATTTAAGAAAACATACAATACAGTTTTCTGAAGGTATTATAATTCCGAGGGGCTTCAGGAATTCATCAAACTTAAATGTAGTTGAACTTAAAATTATTATAAAATACGCGTTGAGATCCGAAACCGCTTAAGATTAGGATAAATGTTTGACCATAGATATTAACCGAATCAACAATTCTACTGCCACACCACAGTCACGTTTGGACGACGAGCGAGTTCGTAGATCCTCAACTAACGAGTAAACAGCCGTGTACTTTTATCACATATGTTGGCATTTCTTGTGTCTAGTGTCTGCTTGCAGATTTTTTAACTGCGATAATTGGCTTTAAAACTGGATAATGAGGATAATTCACGGGAAAAGTCGTTCTTTATTTCGGATGTTGTTTAGTAATTTCTTGAAACTTTCTAAAAATAACACACACACACTTCATATGTAAAGAACAATACATTTGTACAAGCGAATGCTTGTTTGGAAAGTTGGTGGCTTTAGGGGGAAGCTGGTCGCTTAAAGTGGGGACAACAAGGCTTATAATGAGATGTAAGGGAGAGAAGGGTTGGCTGGAATAATGAATTATTCTTTACTGTCAAATTATATATTAAATTGTAAATAGTGTTAGTATGTTCATATAACGGAGAAGGCAACGTCGTGTACCTACGTATGTTATTGAGAGAGAGTACTGCTGCATAGTCCCCTAAATGATATAAGTGCGACCATTAGACTATAAGTCCCATGTTAGGAAGGGTTTTTGGAAATAGTAGCCACCTACACTTCTCTTATTTTGCTTAAGTAGGAAGAACAAAAAAAGTGATCCTTCTTGCAGTTTCTTTTTGTCTGTTGTCAAGCGAGGAACCCTATTTTCAACGTTTATTTAGAACTCCACAGCCAATTACATTTCATACTTGTATTTAGTGCTGAAAGCATTTGGTAACTGTGAAATTGGGAAAAGCATTGAAATGAATGCTCAGTTATTGTTGGAAATTCTTTGTGGACTGATTTGTGTTGTCATAATTTTGCTAACTTGGGTTATACTCCGAACTCAGGATCAATTCAAAGAGATACGGTTGTGCTTAGGAACTGCCAAAAATGTAAGAAGAATCTTATTGTAAAATTTGATTTTGATTGATTTAGGAAAAGCAAGCGTGAGCAGAAGTCAGTTTTGTTGGCGGAAATGTTTTAGCTAACTTCTAAAAACGTACACTTTTACTTAATAAATACTTACCATATGAAATGTTGAATCTACAGGAACTGGTAGACAGCGTGGAAATTATGTCCAGTCGACATGAGAAGGTAGAAGATTGGATTCATAACGCAACTTGTACAACCGAAACCTTGCAGAAAGGCATTCTGGATATTCTTGGAAAGTCAGAGAAGATGGAAGAACAGATAAAGGGAATTTCTACAAAGTCAGATATTTTTGAAGAAGCACTGATGCGTATTCCATCGGGTATGGATGAAAACACATCAGTGATAATTGAATCACTCCAGAAAATTAGTGAGAAGGTCAGGGATAATTCCGCAACAGTAACTCTGCGAGAAAAACGAATTGAAGAGAGTGTAAACAGTTTGTCTGGTCGACTTGAAAAGATAGAAAAGTCGATTAGTGACAGAACAGAAGTAATCAAGTCATTGCAGGCATGTGTTGTGAGGAAACTTATTACTGACAATTATAGATCTAAATAGATTTTTCCTTATTTGGTTGAATGGCCTTGGAGCCAGATCTAAATATGTGCATTTGAGAGTTGTTTATCTGTTTTCTACAAGATACGTTTAAAATTTGACTACCTATATTTTTCGTTTTTGAGTTTTTCCAAGGGTTATACCTTTAAAGCAGACGACACTGGGACGCTACTTGTTATTACGTGTGCAATTTCTTTGTTCAATTTTAAAGTGAATGTTAAGAGAAGCTTTTGAAGCGTTATGGTACGGGAGTTCTATCTGAGTTGTTATCGAGTGATTGTAAATCAATGATGGAGGATTTATGTTTTAAATTGTCCTGTCTTCGTTAAACAATAAATCTTACTCCCTTTGTTTATTTGGTATCAACTGTTCCATATCGAAACGTTCCAACGCTTATTAAGCGACGACTGCTCACCTCCCGTGCAAGAAATTCCGATTCAGCCTTCTGTAGATATTGTAGCCTGCTTCCCTTTCTCATCTTACAGTTGGTAGGCCCGTGGATTCTATGGATTTGCAACGCAAATAGATGTTCAAGTAGGTCCCAAATATCTTTAATCCGAGACTAACTGGACAAATAAGTAACCGGCAGCATACCTTTTACCATTTAAGCTATTCTTTAAACGTTTCTTTTTCATTCGTGTGGTGGAGCGTATAAGAATAAAGAACCCCAATCTCTGTACAAAGGAACCTGGAATTGTTTTAAGGTGCAATTTTGACCATCGTCACAAGAGAAAGTATCATCAAAATTATGCTCACTAGCTTTTTTATTCCATAAAAGCCAAATAAAAGGAGTAACGAAATTGAAAGTAGATGAATTAATAGTATTGGAGTTGGAAGTAGGGAATTGGAATTCAGTGGGGATTGAGGGTAAGGTGGAATTCCAAGTAATGGATTTCAAAGTAATTATGAAACTGTGAAGGAGCTCCGTATACGTAAAGTATTGAATGGGAGGATATTTTTTGCCGCCCAATTTATCTTCTTTAGTTGAACGTGGCTCAACAAAAGTTTGGGCAAAGTGTTGTTTTTTAACGTCTCAAATAGTATTAATCGCATACACAATTATTTTCAATACCAAGAGACGGATCTTACGACCACCAACCTACTGAAGACTATCACCCTAAACATGTATAGTCTAATTAAGCGATAGTCAAATCGCCAGCAGGGACCTTCCCCGTACTGTCTCATATAGAGGTATTCACCGAGCCAGGAAGGGCTTAGCTAAGTTTCCCTGGCTGAAGTTTCGAACTGCAGACTCTTGGACTCAAGTCTGCACTCCTAGCCATTCAACCATCAGGGCTTAGCATTAGCATTAACATCATCGTGTCTATTTCCGTCTTTGTTCTAAAATAGACTTTCCCAACTTTCTCCACTTAGGTCTCTGAGACCAACATACAATCCACCCAAACTAACAGAAATCTGACTTCTTTAACGATTGACTGAGACCGAACAGTAAAACACTCTCTTTTACCTAATTCAGAGTGATCTTGTAGGCCTCCGGCTTCAGCAGGTAGCGTAACTTGAAAAGGTTGGGATTCCTTGCTGACAAGTGGCAGTGTGACAACGTGTGAATCATCAAGAAGTAGTTGGTCGTAATTACCAACTGGATTATTTTCAACAGGATTACAATTGGTAATTTCTTATTCATATTTTATTGCGTAAATTGGGCTATATTTTCATAGCGAGATTGAAAATTGCAAATATTAACTCATGGAAATGAAGACCAATTATTTGTGGTCAGTTAATGGTGTTGGAGGAGTAGGGATTTTCATTTAAAATTTCATCGTTTCGGAAGTGCTTTTTAACTTATTATATTGTAGAAGATAACATTTTTTTAAAGATAATAAAACCAGTACCTGCCTCTTCATTTCGCTATCATCCACACACGTAAACTAACTAACGGAGGGGAGTAGCAAATCCTAACCGATATTTAGTGGACTTCCCCTGCCAACAATTATCAGGCAGTTATCAAGTAGATAACCTTAAAGTTTCACTTAATTCCTTAATGAAATGCTAAGTCCCAGGAGAAGGTCATAGGAATACTGTGTACTTATAAAGCCTCTTCGTAATTTAGGATTTCTTTAATGTTCTCTCAAAATGTCATAATACTCGTGACAAGAAGAACTCGACTCCACACAAATCTGACGCATAGCGATGTTCGCACCAATTAACTTATTTGGTTTGTGCAATAAGCACCGTCGCTTAAAATACCTATGGTCCAAGTATAACAAAATATTTATCTTTCGGATGCTGAAGTGATATTAAATAAATAATGGTTCATGTACTACTTGTGAGTTCCTGTCTCAATATAGGATATACCCAGTCGTATGTAAGCATTAAAATCCTTTGTTCCTCGTTATTATGGTCAGAAGTGCATAGTTAATTTTAAAGACTGTCCAAATGTGTGATGGCACGTGACTGGAGTTGTTTGGTTTGCAGTAGCCCAAAATATACATAGACGGAATACAGTTATTAAACAAATTCAACACAGTTTGCTGGAACACGATGGGAAAGAAGCAGATATCATGGGGAATCTAAACGCATTCTTTAAAACCAATTTTATGACATTTGTCTTTACACACTTTTCAAGAGGAAAAACAATTTTGTGTCAAGTATTTCAGTTGTGAATCGAATATTTTTGAATCACTTTATTAAGGCTCTATGGTAGTGTTGCAAGCTATGAATTTCGATTTAATTGCTTGAGCAGTTACTATATCAATTATTTGA
>JAQGAC010002209.1:0-10980 GCA_034696585.1 Isotomurus maculatus
ATATTGTAGTCTACTGAATCAATTAATAGCCTTCGAGGTTGTAATACAAGAATCCATAAACAGGAAGGTTTATCACGTGTACGTCTGAACTGAATCCTGGTTCGGAACTTCTTATGTATGACCAACAAAGTTAGTTGACTCGTTGACTTGCATGTGTCTGAGTCACTGTCATTAAAAGTTCAGTATTCGAGAAAAGTCAAATCTTATCAGTTGTGGTTCAACTCAAGCATGTCTGAGGAGGAAATTTAATCCTTGTGTATACGGTCATATTATAGTATTTTGTGCTGGAATTGATTACGCGTAGACATTTCAAATGCAAACATAACACTTACAGCTTCAGTTGTCCATTTTCTTATGCAGAAAGATGAGAACCCACGCTGTGTTCTATCGTTCCAGTGCTTATTGTGGTTTGAATTACTTCATTTCGTTGTCACTACATCACCACAGCTCGTATAGATAATACATTATTTATTATTAGTGCATTTTATTTTTCACCATTGCTATTGTTCGAATACAATATCGGATAGCATGGAAATGAAGTGTTGAGTTCGATTATATGCTTCTTCATCGGTCAGGATCGTGTAGGACATACGTACTCCTTGAAAAGGCTTCTTATTTACTCATTGACAAGTGAAACAGACCGTCATCTAGATGGTCATGGACAGTGGTGATTTGTGGAATTATACTAGTTTTAAACCAAAAAGTATTAATAATAAGCCGTCTCCATATCCAAATAGTAATGGAATGGGAGGAATCCAACCGTGCCAAACATTGCCCAATGGATTTCGAAAGTTATCACTTCTTTCTTCCAGGTTTGATATAAAGTCTACTCGTATTTGTAGTGAAAAGGTTTTTGTAGTCTGCAAGACTGATTCTAATTTTCTAATCACTGATATTATGAATTATTTTGCGAATAGCAATTTAGTATTTAAGAACAAATTGAATTTTTATGGGGATGATAAATTGTAAGTGCAAATCTTGATTCTGTACAAGTAAGTGTATAGATCAAGAGATTGCGACTTAGACAACAAAAAATGCCGGCGCTGCTGAGTTGGACCTGAAGAATTTGTAATCAAAATAATGAGAATGTACTAAGTTAGAATGCATGAATATTTACATTTATTAGTGATCGCAACAAGGATCGTCGACGAAAAACGATCCGGGACCGGGAGAGTGAAACCGTGTCGGATGAATCAGCAAGATCCTCGAATCCTCCAAAATCCCATCATTATAATAACAGAAAAAATATAACTTCTCATTCCAATCGTCGCAGAAAATCGTCATACTCGTCTAGTGAGGTAAGAAAAGATGACATACAAATGATGTTTTAAGATGTAACCGTTAAATCCACACGCACATCGGTAAGATTTTCAGTGTCATTTGACATTGATCTACAGATGTTGAGTACTCTAGAATGCAATTCAATAGCAAAAACTAAGTTCTCATCTGCACGCATTTATTTCGAGCAAACATTCAATTTCATTCTATGCATACACATGACATAATATGCGTGGTTGGTGATGTTGTATTTTGTATCATGCAAAATTCAACGCGGAGATATCCGGATGTATATATCTTTTTGGGTTCCATAACATGAGGTTTGTGGTTCACTGGTTTTTTTGGTGGTCTACTTCGGGCGAAGTAGGTTGGTAGTTATACTTGCTACATTAGTGTGTACAGTCATATCCATGTTATTTGATTTGCAGGGTAGTAGAAATGATGAAAGAAAACTGACAAATAGTTTATCATGTGCTATTTTTAACAAAAGTTGAAAGTAGAATAAGAAGACCAGAGTTCGGACTGCGTATGATGAGCAGAATCGGAATCCATGACTTATTGAATTTTAACTTTGGGATTTAGTAGTGTTCTCTCTTTCACTGAGGCATTTAATAGTTTAATTATTATTTGACTAATTCATCGTTCCATTTATCTTGAAGATTGAGAGCTGTGAGCGAGTTGTTGAAGACTTAAGTGATCATATCTTCCTTTTCCTCATGTGCCATGAGAAAATGTGAGACTCGCAACAATTGGTAATACATAAGTTTAAAGACGAGTCAAAATGAAGGTAGTCTTGCATTTCAGGTACAGTTTTAGCTGACGAGATGTTGAAATAGTTAAGTGTAATCTGGGGATAAGATTTCTGTTTTCTAAACGAGCAATTTGTAGATGGGTGAAGGAAGTTGGAGAAATCGAGTCATGGTGTCTGTGACAGACATGAATAAAGTGGATGTATAGAATGTAGGACATCATTTCTTCCGCGTGTCTATATCCATTCTGCTGTGTAGTGCAAAGAGCAGACTGCTCAACGTGAAGTTCATTACGTTAAGTTATTCATTGCATAACGTGTTAGAGTCATCCTAAGTGACAAAATGTACCTCGGTTTCATCCATCTCCATAATTCTCGAGTCCACGATGAACATAACTCCAATCAAAATGAAAGCTGCAATATTACACTTAAAGTATACCATAATATGTGGGCCCGTAGGTGGTTAGATATGTCGGCAGTTGGCAGAGTTCCTGGATCAGAATTAACTTTTTTGGTGCGTTCTTAAATCTGAAGTTCAGCTTGAGGTTATCAGGTATTACATACTTTATGAAAGATGAAATCGTAGATGAGGTAGAGAGACGAGTGATGTGTGGTAATGAAAGTGATACTTCTTTACGTCAAGTCTGTTACGAAGCTTATCAAATCTACAGGCAGAAGCAGAGAGGTACATTTGATTGAGAATCTGTAGGATGTGAAAGATGTGAAACTCCACTGCAGTTTTAGTTTTCAATTTGGGTGAAGGGTGAAGCGATTTGATTTCCAATTTCAAATAGGCCAATAGAAATTTCTGGTGAGACCGGCGTTGATTGAGTCGTTGAGTTTAATGAGAATGCCAAAATGCTGGCATAATTCTGAGAATTGCATAAGAATGAGTGGCGATGAAAGGTAGACGACATAAAGCGTGAATGAGTCAAAGATTGGAAGAATAGGTTTGTGTTTAGTAGGTATAGTTGATAGTTGTGTATGTTTGTAGTTCTAGTTATTTGGTTTAGTTGAATAGGATGAGTGAGATCAGAATCGAGTGGATGACTCCAAAAAGTTCGGTTCGGAGACATCAGTAATTGTGAGAGGAATGATACTGTTTACGGAACAGAGAAAAGATATATAAGTGTGGAAACAGAAATGATGCAGAAGAGAGTAGGTTTAGTGCGACTCATTTTTGCTTTCGAATTCTTAGGCAGGAGAGTAATGGTAGGGAAACATCTTTTTCACTTTCTTCACAGTAGGTTGACTGTATTCGAATATCTTGGTGATGTACTGCGATCTACGATGGCCTACTCCCTACGATCTCACAGAGATATACATACAAGATTTTGTATCATCAACGGATGGAAGAAAAAACATTTGTGACTATTTTTAGTCTCAGGGTGAAGAGATATTCTTCGGCATTCTACGAAGCGTCGACTACGGTTAGAGGTTTAGCTGAGAAGAATATATGCAATTTCGGCCCAACTCGGAAGAGTAGAATGCTCGGAACTACACTGAAAGTGGTATTCAATATGCATTTTGTTTATCATGTATGAAAATGATTGCGATTAGTTAGCTAAGGTTCGACGTGGGGACAGATCTGATGAGTACCTCTTTTTCTCGTGAGACCGTCCACCGTCGTTGTGTTATCACGCACTTTCTTCCTGGTTTAGCTCGTTTAGGACTCTAGTGTAGGACATTAGGACGACTTCAGTATAATACAGTTTGTGCCAAGAGTTTCCTTTATCATTCGCATCGACATTAAAAGAAACCTTTGGGAGTAATCAGATCTCGGCTGGATTAAGAAGTGTGTCACTGAAGGAGTTATAGAAATTCCGGTTCCAGTCAATTTACAAATTGGCTGGGACGGAAATAGGAACAGGTAGTTAGTTAGTATCGAGTAGTGGAAGTGCTAATCGTCTTTCTCCTGTTCTTTGTTATCTTTACCTTCTTGTGTTTACGGAACGGAAGCCTTCAACTTGTTTTTCAACCGTCGTTTTATAGTCCTACTGTTACCTATCTGTCTTTACATCGGCACACTGTTCCTGGCCAGTATGAATTCAGTGTCGAACGGCAGCCAGCCGTCTCGACAACCTCGAAAGTACGGAAGATCAGCTACAACGAGTGTGGCTCAATTATTCACTGAGAACGATGTTGTGAGATCGTGTACCAATTTGATTCAGAGGCTCACTACGAAGAATTTAACTAATCCTCGAGCTTCCGAGTTCAACGGCAACTGCGATTCAACGAGCTCAACCACTCCTTACATATCAGCGACTCCAACAACTGTTCCCAGTATGCTGAAGTCGAGTCACACCTCAGGACCTGAATCCCCAGCAATGGAAAGAAGGGGTCAGATCAGTGGCAGAAAGAATTCAGGTGGATCGATAGGCTCCAATCCAGCAGATTCATATGCATTTGTGAAGTACAAACCACCTTTGCCAACTTCATCTACTTACGGAAGTAATGGCACACTTCAGAACGGGTCTTATAAAAATGGAGATATCGACTCTAATTCCAATAGTAGAAGTTCGCGTGGTGTTGGGAAAAGTTCTGGTGGTAGTGCCGCTAATTCCTACTTTGGAAATGACAGACTGAAGGAGTTGGAGCAGAAGTTGTCTGATAGGTACCAAAGGATCTTTGGTTCGGGGTCAGGAGGCAGTAGCTCAAGCGTTGTCAGCTCGTCAAATAAAAACTTAGCTGAGGAATCTCCAAGTGAATTGCGTGTCAATATGAGAAGTAGGAGATACGAAGACATGAGCGATGATTTTAGAGGATATGGACTGACTAAAAGTGCTAGTACAAGTAGTGGAGCCTCATCAGCAGCGATAGGGTCCAGTAGGCTACCGTATTCTTCTTCTTCGACCAGCTCTTATGGCTACGGGTTAGGTGATGCTGGTGGAAGCAGCAGTAGGCTTCCTCTCTCATCTTCCAACTTAGCGTCTTCCTCGTCATCAACTGGAAGTCGAGGAAATGTCGATTTATATTCTCCGCGACGAACATACGGGCTTGCCAAGAGTGCAAGCAGCAGTGTCATTCAAGATTCTGGCGTAGGTTTGAATTCAGGAGGAAGTAGTGGGAAGTATTATTCTCTTTTAGGATCGTTCAACTCAGGAAGGCCTTATGCAGGTTCGAATTCACAATTGCTCGAGCCAGTGCCAGAACAGCAGCATAAGAGTAGCTTAGGTGGAGGATATGATAGGAACAATAAGGATGCGAGAAGTCTTCGAGAGAGTTCAGGGTTGTCGAGATCAAATACTTTGAACAATCTTGATAGGGTGCTGGACGAAGATTCGGCTGACGGAGGTCGAGGTGCTACTTTAGTCCGAACCGATAGCAATAGTCAATGTAATGGGGATGATGAGCTTAATGGAAGTGGAAAATCTAGTCAAAGAAAGTCTTCGTACAAGTTACCTTCAAGATACTACTACCGTAGATACAGACACAAGTCGTCTCACGCCCCACCCAAAGAAGCCTCGCCGTTGAGATTGACAAACGATGTGAACCACGAGTCTGATCAGTTGGCCGCAGCCACTTCGACTGATTACGATGAGGATGACAAGAACAATAATACTTCAAGTGCTGGGAGTAGCAAGAAGACAAATAGTATTGTGAATAATACAGACAACGATTATGCGTTGGCCCTTGCTCTAAGTCATCAGTTGAATGGTGTCCTTCCTTCGATCCCTTCGTCACATGTGTTGGCGTACGACATAACTCCTAGAAATAAGACGCTGAAGGAAGCAGAGGATTTCTTGAATGGAGTAGGAAGGCCAGAGATAGTAGGAGGGATAAGTGGAGATAGAAATAGAGATCGGTTTGAAGGAGTGGATGAACATTTTGCTCGTGAGACTTCAGATGCTTCTGATGTGGACGTGGTGAGGAAGAAAGAAATCGAAGATTTGATCAAGAAGTACTCTGGTTTCACGTACACTTCAAGCAAGTATGTGCAATTGAAGACTCCTGCGAGTGGGAATGGTGTCGAGGCCGGGGCTGCGAATGGCGATGCATCAGATCACTCGCATCACCATCAAAGTCACAATAATAATGCGGGTTATAAAGATGATTTGCGAGTGAATAATGGTTACAACAGTCGGAAGCTGGGACCCGGGACGGGAGCGGGTGGACCCACTTCTTCTGCGGTTGTGGGGGTGGGGTCGTCCTTGGCTCAAAGTAGTAGTAGTCATAATCTTAAGTACGAATATGGAAAGAGTAGCAGGGCTACGTTAGGCTATGGGGCTCTTGAGGATACTCGAAACTACGGAAAGAGTTATCGAACGGGCAAAGAGGTTTCGAACGCTGTGATATACAACGACATTGTAAGTTATACTCAAGGCATCTTCGTAGTTGTGAGTGTTTTGCATGTTTGCTCGAAATCAATGATGATGTGCATGATGAGAACGAGTGTGAGAACCACTTGAAGTCATTCAGAAATGAAGGTTGAAACTTCCGGTGTAATCAACACCAGAGTACTCAGTCACCGTGTGCCTTACTTAATTAACGGATTTATAAGTGAGTGATATTTAACACCGTTTGAATTAACAAAACTGGGTTAAATACTCTTAGGCTTGTATTATGTAAGTTGTAAATCGATCCTACATGGTTTCCCCTATTGTCTTTTTGCTATTTTCGGGTAATTGATCCATCTGTCTACTGTGGTATCGAACTCGACGAACGGTAATGTTAATTCGTCCTCGTTCGAATGTGTCACTGTGTCCAACCTGTGAAATCTCTCGTCCCTGCGGTGTCGAAATTGTGTCCACTTCGGCTGTCGACCTGATCCATTTGGTTGACCTGTACATCGTATGGCGATGATGACTTTAATCAAATTTTGATCCTGATGTCCAACCTGGTCCGTGATGATGATGAATGGATGATGATATCAATCGGTGCTACAAACCAATGACTTCGTTCCTGCGACTAACCAACAATTGACAACGGGATAAACGATGTTCAGAGTTCACGCACACCCTCCGTGGAAGATGACGAAGACGGGCATCTTATTTACCGAAACGGCGATGTGCTTCTTAACCGATGTTCGTGATGAGTGTCAACTTCAATTTAATTTAATGATTAGACTTTCTTTTGTAGTAGAGCACAGTCTCATTGTCTTTTTAAATAATCCGTTCAGGAATTGTAAATTTTGATGAAGATTCAAATTCTCTTTCCATTTAAATGTCGAAACCTTTTTCAGTCTAATTCCCATTAGCTTTTGTCATTACTATTTTTATCTCATACCATTTTACTCATCTTGAGACAGATCATATATTTTTTCATGATCAACATGAGTATCGCATTAACAGCATTTCTCAAACAATGAAGTGTTTATTCGGCTTAGTCACAGCTGAATCTTTGTATAACATTGTGTTTTGGTTTATATTACAGATAAAATCTTGGATACTCTTGGGGAGGGAACTTTTGGGAAAGTAGTGAAAGTTCGGGACATGAACAAGTAAGTAGACCAACCTGTCCCGTACAGTTAAGAAGGAGCTTGTTTTAGTTAAAACTTGATACTAAAATTATAATGAGATCTTTGGCTTAGAATAGATTTGTAGTAGAATGAAGTGTTCAACATAATTTGTAAGTTCCCATCGGCCATAAGGTACATGCCGTAAAAATGCATGCTGTAGAAAAGTATGTGAATAGCAGTGTTCTAAACTGCTTTCATTATGTTGAATATGGAGAGTAGAATTTTGCCAGTAAAATTTTATTTTTGTACTTGATCTAAATATCCACTTGGACTTGAACCAAATTACGTTTTGTGGTCTGTTTATCTGTGAAAGATTGTCCTCGTTTAGAAGTTACGACACGAGTATTGCTGGTACCGCATGTTTACCCAAGGTTTTGATATGATTAATATTACATAATAATCAGGGGATATGATTCATGGACAAAACTCAGTGCATCTCGTATGTGTTTTTTTGAATGGCCATGTGACGGGGACTATACTTCCGACTTAATCGTTGAATCACATCTCTTTTGAGAAAAACAATAACTAGTTTTTACAAGCTCCCATCCAAATTAGAATTATGTGATGCTCAAAGTTTGTGTTGTATATAATATTTTAACAGTATTATTGTTATTTGTATGAATTGCAGGGATCGTATGATTGCCCTCAAGATTATCAAGAATGTGGAAAAGTACCGAGAAGCTGCTAAGCTCGAGATAAACGTCCTCAAGAAACTGGCTGAGAAAGATCCGAAGGGAAAGTAGTAAGTTGGCATTAACTTTTGTGTTGAACATGATGTTTATAGTTTTGACAATTGTGTTGCAAATTGCAGTTTGTGTGTTAAAATGCTGGACTGGTTTGACTACCACGGTCACATGTGCATCGCATTTGAGATGCTGGGATTAAGTGTCTTTGATTTTCTGGTAATGAAATATATGAAGACATTAGTGTGCTTTAATACGTCATAATTTTTGGCTGAGTATTAGTGTAACTGGGATTTTTCATTTTGTTTGCAGAAGGACAACAGTTATCACCCATATCCCTTGGATCAAGTTCGTCATATTTCATATCAGTTGTGCCATGCAGTCAAGTTTATGCATGAGCACCAGTTAACACACACGGACTTGAAGCCTGAGAACATTTTATTCGTTGCCTCAGAATATGATGTTTCGTTCGACAACCGTAGAAAGAAAGGTTTTCGACGCGTTAAAAACGCAGAAGTTAGACTTATCGATTTCGGATCTGCGACTTTTGACTATGAGCATCACTCTACAATCGTCTCTACCCGACATTACCGTGCCCCAGAAGTCATTTTGGAACTGGGGTGGTCGCAACCTTGTGATGTTTGGAGTGTTGGATGCATTATGTTCGAGCTGTACTTGGGAATCACTCTATTTCAGACGCACGATAACCGGGAGCATTTAGCTATGATGGAAAGAATTCTTGGACCGATTCCCTCAAGGTAATAATTCGAAATATATATAACTAATAATTTGCTGCCTATATTCAGTATAAACTTAGCCTCTCTTCATCCACTGGGACTGTCTGCTTCTGTGAAGTACTCGGTCAGCAAAAGAGAGGAAACTAATATTAGGATTTGTTTAATAAACGCATGAGTGTTTCTCAATAATTCATGGGATTTTGAGCAGATCTTACATTGACTTGCATTTAGTATTTTGTCTGCAAGGGACATAGTATTCTGGAGTTATAATACCTAACTTGTTTATTTTGCAGGATGGCAAGAAAGAGCAAGACTAAATACTTTTACCACGGAAAGCTTGACTGGGATGAAAGATCCTCTGCAGGTCGTTATGTTAGAGATAACTGTCATCCGCTACTGGTAATGGAACTTTTTATTAGTATTCTAATTCTAAAACAAAACGTTGATAATGATAGGTGATTAATTTGTTCTTATGCTTATTTCAGCGATACATGAAGTCAGACGATGAAGATACCAGACAGTTATTTGACTTAATAGGAAGAATGCTGGAGTACGAGGCATCGCAACGAATAACGCTTACCGAGGCTCTGAAGCATCCGTTTTTCGACAAGATCCCAGCCTACATGCGCCTCCGAGGTTATAGTGATAGTGATGGTAAAAGCAAGAGTCATCATAACTTGTCCTCTACTCCAGAGCGGAGTCACTCTTTGTCTAGATGAGACTTAAATGCTCGGAGATTCATGAACTCTTATAGTTGTCCGTCTCTTCTTGTTTTCACCATTACTAATAATAATCATGACTTTGAAAAGTTGTGCTAACAACTGTCTTTCTATGTATTATTCCGCATTAACTAATCATCTATGTGGCTGTCAATATTCTTTTGTTGTTTAACGTAGGTGAAGATCAGTATTCGATCTACCGGAGGAGTAGATAACGTACATAGATTCCTAAAGCCGATGTAGTGTCATTTCGATTCTCCATACCCCAACACTCGCACATTTCTTTCAAGATTGAAGATTTTCTTTCAAAACGCTGCGGAGCAATGGGATTTCGAGAACTTTTCATTTACCAGATCAACTTAATTCAAATTTTCGATAACACCGAACCATTCAGATTCAGAATTTCACAATATCTTAAATTAAGATTCTTAATCCACTTACATTTTATTAAGCCTGAGCTACAGACAACTGAGATGAATTTTTAAGTGTTTTTATTTCAAATATTTGTTCCCTTCTCCTTGCCTATTATTTCTTTCGTCCACTAACGCTAGACTAAACTCATCGCTGTGCACTTTTTATTAGTCGTATAATTTCGGGGAAAATATTTGTACAATATTAGATTATGTACTGTTACTACTGCAATGGAGAATAAGTGCATTAAATTTCCACAGTGTTTTATTAGAAGAAAAGAACTGACAGTGGACTTTCTCTCATTTACAGTAGTTCAATAGTTATGACTCTACACATTGATTGATTCTTCCTCATCGTGTGAAACTTTAGTTAGCTGTACGGCTGTGAAGCCTAGAATGTTAGTGAACAACGTGTTTTATAGATCTATGATTAATTAATATTATTGCAGAGCCTTATTGTTATTTATGACGGAAACTATTTCTTCTTAAGTAAATCGTAAAACATACAATGTTATAATTTGTGAAACGAAACCGTATGAATTCTCGAACACAATATTATAAATGAAATGATGTACTTTGTCTGCAGTCCATCAGTCATTTTTGCCGACGCAAATGATATTAAGCGGAATCAGCGATGTCCATGTAACTGACGATGATAAGTAATCACTGCACTTTTAGTTTGAAAGTTCAACTGCGAGAGTCAAAGAGTTGCTTGATGAAGAAATTCACTTACCTTAATTATTTAAAGGGTTTCACGAGTAAAGAAAATGAGGGGACAGAATGAAGCCTTGACTCAATTTGAAAGTTGACTTTGCAGAAGGCAGGTCAGGCAGAAGTAACTACTGTTCATAACGTAATATATATATATATATGTATAATAATAATCATAAGTATTCAGTTGTCAAATAATAAATATGATTATTAGACCAAGTTATCATTTTTCTTTC
>JAQGAC010002210.1:0-10977 GCA_034696585.1 Isotomurus maculatus
ATAAAATCCGAAAACGAACGTTGGGGACCAAAATTTTGAAAATACCTCACTAGAAGGGTTCTTGATGATATATGACCCCCAGCTACTCAAAAGCGATTATACACCTCGCAGTAATCCATTGTGAGCAAAAACAAAACATACAATAATATTAAATACACGAATTATAATTAATTACCACTTTATCATAATTCGAAGCTTCATCTTTTACAAACAAAAATTTCATCGAATTGTGTTTAAGTAAAGATTTCAAAATTATATTTTTCAAAATTAGTGCCGTAAAACCGGGTCCAAATATATTAAATTTCAAAGCATTTAAAATGTGATCACTTTGTGGATTTGTCTGAGCAAATTCGCGTATAAAATGTTTACGTTAATTCAAAAGGCAGGTAAAAAGTAAAAAGAAATTAAAGAAAGAAAGAAAAAGCGCTGTAATTTTTTTCAGAAAAGAGTTGGGAAGGAAAAAAAATTCGAGCTATTCAAGTCCAATGTTGACATATAAAATGGTGTACGGTTTCCTTCGTAAAGTCAAACCCCACTCCTAATGTGACTAAATTCCCGAAATAGTTGTCCTCTTGGTTGGCTTTTAGAATGGTTTTTGGAACTTGAAATGATGAAAATCTATCGCAAGCTTTGCATAATTAAAAGTGAAATTAATATTGTTTATATCCCGAGATGGGAGATACCCCTCTGAATTTATTGTTAAACTGACCGCTAAATTTTACCTTTATGCGATCTGAATTGTCCAATAACGAGTAGAGTCTGAGTTTTTAGTCAGTTTTACTTACTCAATTCCAGAAAGGGATTGAAATAAGTGTTTTTTGAACATTTGCAGGAAAGGCCGGCTCACACGCACACATGATACTTAAAATTAGCTTTGAATAATAATCCTAAAGGTTTGGGAGTCTAAAATTAAATCAAAATTTCCCATGTAAAAGTACACGCAAACAATGCCGAAATAAATTGATAAGTAACTTGGTTGGCGAGAAGTTATCATATTTTGATTATACTGAAAAGTTGTAAACTTCATATTTTAGTGACGCACACAAATTAATGATCACACAACACTAGATACTGTAGGCTTTCAAGCAACATCAAGCCGCCGCAAAGTCCATACCAAGCTGTTATCTAAAACAAATTCGAAAAATGGTGGCTAACAAAATGTCCATTGCATTTATTCAGTTTTTGTTATTTCTTTTTCTAATTTTAAAATACTATCCTTTACAAGTAAAATCTTTAAACGATTGGATGTTATGTGACGATGATTCGAAGAGGAACGAGAATGAAGGGAGACTGTTGGGTAGATTAAATAAAAGAATTTCTTTTGTGGATGAGCGGAGATATAGAGTGAGGGTCATTATTGGGGAATTGACTACTCGTGCGACGACGGTTTTAATTAAGACCCTAATTAATTACTCACTCTACTGATTCTGAGACCTAATGAATTGGGATTGTACTAAGGGGAATTGTCCATTAGCAATCCAACCACATTTCTCTTCCTCACTCCTCTCTAGTGGAAATATTTCGCTACTTTCAGACTGCAGTTGTTTCACCTGCAATAATTAATCCACTTTTTAATCTCTTCCGTTAATTCTTTAATTAATTAAACATCCTTAATTACCTCTCCTGCTGTCAACTCCTCATCTTCAAAGGAAATGAGGACTTGGTGAGGATCCTTCTTCGTCAGAATGTCCAGTGCATGCGTTTACTTGAATGAAGTGAATATGATACAACAGCTTGCAATAATAAATTGAAGGTTCCTTCACAGTCAATTAATTATTCAAGAAATACGAGGATCCTCAAAGACTCTTAAGCGACCAATTTCCAAAGGAGATCTCCAGTGGAGAATTCCTCCATTCCGTCTATCTGGAAAAAAGTAATCGTGTCTTTTTCCACGACTCCTAGAACGAACGTCTTCTGGACGTGCACGTTGGAAGTCTTTAAGCTGAACATTCCTGCTACTCCTCTCAAATTTTAACTTAAGGATTTCACCTATCTGAACCGACTGTAGAAGGATGGATTTCAGAGTAAATATCATAAGGTATAAATTAGCTCAGTCGATAATAAAGTTCACATGTCTCTACTCTAGGGAATTCGTGTTACCCACAAAAGACTCATTAATTAATATAATGTTAAACGCTCACTAATGATGTTTTTGTAATAGCCAAGTGCTTTTTTACGAAAACAATAGAAAAATATGTTTATGTCTGTTTGAAGCTAAGGGAATGCTGGTGTTAAAAATATTGATAATGGTTGTATAATCTGAACTTTAAAGAGCACAACAAAATCGTGGAAAGTTGTTATAAAATATTCGCATAATTTTTCATTAGTTGTAAGTAAAAAATTAAGAACGTGTGTGAATTGCTAGTATAATTGTAAAATTGCAATAAAGTGTGTGTGGCTATCCGTGGGAGTTCAAAAGATCTTCTGTACATCTGAGATAAAGTTATACCATTCCTACAGCCTGAAACATAAAGAACGGAAGTAGAAGATAAACAATGTCAGGAATAAAACTCCAATTTATTTATCTCATTTTAATGATACAAAAACTCTTTTTTACTGACGCACACAAATTATCACCCATCAGCAAAAACCGGATGTGTTAATCTTAACAATAACCTCAAAGAATCACGTCGTTCTTGTTAGAAACCAAATCAGGTAGACTGGCTCAGTAACAATTTAAGCTTGTCTTCTATTCCAGGAAATTTTTAATTCATAATTTTAAAGCTGGTTAGAGTATCTCGTAAAACAACTAACTTCTTACAAATATGAGAGAGCAGTGTTTAATTTCATTGATAAAACGTCGGCTGATTCAGTTTTTAATATTTCTTTTGATATTAGCCACACTGCTGTTTATACTTATGGGGATAACATTTGCAATCTGTACTCGAACTGTAGTGAAATATGCAGCGAAAATATTTAGGAAAGATTTGTCGTGTATGGTTACATCGATTGGAAACATTTTCGCAGGAGACAATTTGCACGAGTCTCCTATGTCAAACATTGTACTGATGAGTGTTGTTGAAGGAAGTCTCGATTGTGAAAATGCCAAAGAAGTTTTAATCAGCAGAGCGTTAGAGCCAAAAGTTGGGGAAACGAGGTACCCTGAGCTCAAACAGTACCTTGTCAAATGGGCTGGATATCATTTCTGGAAAACTGACAAAAGCTTTAACCTAGAAAACCATTTCAAAATTATTGACGACGACAGTTTACGCACGGAAGAGGACTTGAAATCTTTTTGCACGTTGAAATTGGGCAAAAAATGGGCCAGAAATAGGCCCCTTTGGGAATTCATAATTATCAAGAATTACGTACCTTCTCATGTTTCAACCTCGGGTAACATTGACTTTCCGTATTTAACTTTAATTTTCAATCGTATGCGTTTGACATTCCCAATTTTCTTAGACGGACCTCACACAGCGATAATCTGGCTCAGTCATCACTCATTGGCCGATGGATACTCTCTACTTTATTTTTTTACTGAGACTCTCGACCAGAACAAAGTTGTTATTCCAAAGCCAAATTTATTCTCCCGTGGTTTTATCCAGAAACTTACCTTCTACATTCTATTTCCGTTGAAACATTTATGGGAACTTTCTGAAATTTTAATGGGCGTAGCAGAAACCTATTGGTTAAGTTCACCGAAAGGAAATTCAAAAGTAGAACTTGTCACGAATGTCTCGCCCAGTATTCCTGTAAGGAAAGTGAAAGATGTGAAGACTCACTACGGCACAAGTTTCGCCGCAGTTCAATTCGCAGCACTTGCAGGAGCGCTGCAGGAATATCACTTGAAGAGAAATATTCCCATCCAAGATTTTTATCCGTGTACCACAATCCTACCGCATTTGGGACACAAATTGTACAAGTTCAGAAATTACATGTGAGCTTGTAGACTCGTAATCTGAATTTTAATGTCTCAGTAGATTTCAGAGTTTATTGAGTTTAGTTCTGTGATTTCAGGGGACTGGCTCAAGCTTACCTTCCAACTTCTGAAAGCGATCCGTACAAGAGACTTGTTCAGTCACAACAAGATTGCAGCCGTATTAAACAATCGACCTTTCCGCTGGCGTCTTTCTATGCGACATCTTTATTTGGATGTAACACACGAATGGTTATTAAATGGGTTAACGAGAATAACTATTTTCCTGTTGTGATGACCAGTTTTCCCGGTCCACTGGTACACGGTACCTTTTTAGGCCACAAAATAGTCGATGCTTTGGTTTGGGCAGGACCTAATGAAGGACATGCTGGTAATTCAGAGTTCTTTGACGTATTTTTGGTTCCTTATTTTATAAACAAATTCATTAAAGCCCATGTGACATTAATTAGTGAAAACTTTAGGCATTTTATTCGCACTTGTGAGTTACGTGGACGGATTCCGAATATCTGCCACTGCACGCTCATCAGTCATGACGAAAGATGATGTGACGGAGATAACAAACCTTTTCGTTCAACACCTTGAAGAATTGCATTCAATGGCTGCGATTGATGAGGAGAAAAGCAATTATGAAATTGCGTAGAAAGACTTTAATCCCAATCTTACTGTTTGTTACGTAATTGAGTTATTTCAATTTGTGTCGTCGCACGCGTCGTCGTCCAACTTACTTCCCCGAATTAAATAAAAGCGGAAAGATGAAGACAATTTTCCAAAAGTAATCCGTTGTTTACTTTCAGTTTATTTTGTACATCCAACGGAATCTTATGTAATAAGGAACTTAACACCGTAGTTTTGGCATTTAACTGAGCACAACAACTTAATAAAACATACAATAACGTTAAATACACACGTAATAATAATTAATTAATACTTTGTCACAAATTGGAGGAGTGGGTGAAGAGTCAGGAGACGGGAATAGGGACTCCTCCGTTGAAAGCCTCAATTTCCCTTACGAAGAACCTGAGGAACCGTTTGCTGGAAGTCTCTGTAGGGAAGAGCGCCTTGTCGCCGTGGACTTTGAAGTGGAGGAGTCCGTTTGTCCTGACGCTGAAGAAGCCCAGCATGATGACCTTTCCGTAGGGCATCGCTCCGGAGAAGATGGCTTCGTCTATTCCCACGCCGAGAGTGTCGCTGAGATCATTTGGTCCTGGGAGGACAGTGTGACTCACCATTCCCAGAGGAATGCTCACGACCAACTTGACAATCCACGCGAACAGACTTCCCACCACTTCGAACATCCCCAGGAAGGCGAGAGGAGCTGTCGACCGCTTGAGACTGTCGAAAGATTCGACCATTCGCTCCAGCCGCACTCTGCGGTCGGCTACTTTGATTGGCAGTTGAATTGGCATCACAGAACTGCAGGGAGAAAGTAATTAATTAGTTAATGTGGTTAATTAATTAATTAATTAATTAGGTACTTAATTATTTACTTACTAGAAGTTATCCAGCTTCTTGGGTCTCCTGAGAGGAACTGGAACTGGTCCAGTTGTGGAGATTTCTTCGGGGAGTTCTTGGATTCCCAAGTCGACTAGTGATTGTCGGAGAGCTCCAGCGAAACACGTCATCACGAGAGGAATCGTTCCAACGCCGGCTTTTCTCGCGACTTCCGTTATGGCGTCGTCAGGAATTCGGATTTGGAAGTAATTGTGCTCACAAGTCGGAGTGATTCCGGTTGTGTTCCGAAATCCGTTTCTGTAGGAGAGGAGAGTGAGGTAAATCATCTCCGTTGGTCCAGTGAGAATCGCTTTGATGAAGTAGAGAGCGAGGAGGAATTCGCTGACCTTCTCCTTCTTCACTTCCACCGCTTCTCCATTGGGTTGTTCGTTCTTGGCGTTGTTGTTGTTTGAGGCTGGAATGTCTGGGACGGCTGAGCTGTCATCGGAATCTTCTCCGCTGGAAGCTGAAGAAGAAGGCGGGAGACTTTTGGTTGCCTTGCGAATCGCTTCAGCAACGTCCATCGAAGAATACCAGTCAGCAAGCGAGTGATGAATTATGAAGATCGCTCCGCTTCTTTCCCTCGAAGGACAGCAATTGGAATCTTCATCGTCTGGAGGGAAGTTTCCACAAGAATCTTCTGTTTTCGCTTCCAAGAAGATCCTCTGGAACAAGTGAATCTCCCACAGCGGTTTTGACGGGGAGAAGCTCTTCTCCAGGAAAGTCTCCTCGGCCAACTTCTTCACTTCCTTTTCTCCAATGGGTTCTGAGTGAAGAACGAACTGATCTTTGAGACGGAAGTGGGGATTGTGAGCCCAGAAATAAAAGCCCAGCCACTTGACAAGCAACTGCTTTGCCTTTGCGAATCTCTTCTGGGCTAAAACTGCAGAGGCGACTTCCTCCACTCGGTCCATGTCCACCTTCATTCCCTCCTGGAAGATGAGGATCGTCGTTCCCGTGCATTTTGGGCGGCTGTAGACGTCCTGGACGGCCAGGTACTTCGAGTAGCCCGAGACAATTTCCACAAAGTCGGGTTTCACGTGTTTGGCGAGGAGTTTCACGAGTTGCTTCAGCAGGAAGAAGGGAATGAGGAGCAGGAGAAGTGGAGGAATTATTCCCACGCCGATTAGCAATGAAATCCCAAAGATGATCTTCTTTTCTTGATCCATTTTTAATTGACTTGATTAGCTTTTAACTTTTGATTAAGTGAGGATAGAGGCTGAGTTAAATATTAAATGCGTGGGCACTAACTGAAGCAGAACTGACGAGTGGGTGAGTGAATTGTTGAGGGGAGATTTGTGTTAATTGTGTGTTTTGTTGTGTGGCGAAGATTCGAAGAGGAATGAGGATGAAGGGAGACTGTTGGGTGGATTAAAAGAGATTTCTTTTGTGGCTGAGCGGAGATTCAGAGTGAGGGTCATTATTGGGGAATTGAATACTCGTCAGACGGCTTTTCTTCGATTGAGGCTTTCGTCTTTCATACAAAAAGATGGGAAGCTTAAAAGCTGAGGATGAAGCAACGGTTGGGCCTTAGCATTCACCTCTGATGATGCAGAGGCAATAATTAGGGGATTTTTTTCCAATGTCTAAAGGTTCGAGGAGAGTTCGTTGGTGGTTGGTAGTGTGTAGGATGGGTACGGAGTAATCATAGGCAATTGTTTTGAAGGTGGGGATGCCCACAGTTTAAGTAGTGAGAAGACGTGTGGAAGGAGATAAGAGAGGTGAGATATGCAGAAGTGACCTCAGGTAGGAAAAAAGGGAGCTGGAGTTGCTGGAGATGTCCTGGACGACCCTGTGGGCTGTTGTGGTTGTCCAGGGACTTCCACTCTGATTACGCAGGCATCTTCTCAAGGTTTGTCTTCTTGTGGAGTCAGTCTCATTAGGACTGAAGGTGTGTGCGTATGAGAAATGGAAACCACTGTAAATGACTTAAATTGGGGTGGAATTGTGAGTACAAGAAGGGACGGAAATGCAGGTGAATGAATGGGAAATACACATGCAGAGATTTACTGTAGGGAAGTTGATTTATTGGAGTATCGTAGGTTGCATAGCGTACAAAATTCATTAAGTTTCTTCAGGCAAGATTCGATTTGCATGAAAATACGTGTGATTACGAATTTGAGGCTGCGGTGCAGGTGTACTCAAATCTCATTTGTAGTCACATTTGTAATATTTTGTGATTGAAACGGGTTTTACGTAGCTACAAACCAAATCTAACACACGTACATCATCTTTGCGATACATGGCTTGTAAGTTGCGTGAGAGTGTATAGCTTAAGGTTAACACCAGCTACACAGTATATCTAGGTATGTATCGAGGCTAGTGTGTGTGTGTGTAAACCCATTTTTTACTGCGAGAGTCAAAGTACTTAAGCACTAAGAAATAAATATTTTGTAAGATTAACAACGGAATGGTGGGGAATTCTGCTTAACTCTGACAAAAACATTTCGAAAGAGTTGCTTGCAAACTTGGGAATAAGTTTGGAGTGTTGCAGTTGCAGTAAAAAACGGAGTCTTCGACCGACGACGACGATTGGAGGAATGGAGGAATGGATTCCTTTGGCAGGTTGGAAGTTGGCAGGGAAAGTTGACGACGGATTTTTGGATGTGATTTCTGGCAGATGGGATTTGATTACCTGGAATTGGTAAAAAAGTTACGGTAGGTCGTAATGTCGTAAAAGGTTAAGTGATTAGGGAGGAAAACAAGGTTGTTAGTTTTTTGCGGGAGTTACCTTGAAAGGCTTCTGTGTGTTATGCGAGAGATGGTCTGAAGAGAGACAAGCTGAGTCCAGCGATGACAACCAGTTCGCAGAAACAAAGCGGAAGAACGAGGAGAATGCAAATTGCGAGGAGGAAGTATCCTGTCACGAATTCCAGCCACTTTTTCGGATCCATTTGGTCTTAATTCAATTAGAGGCACTCCTGGAGGCTTTTGTACTAATTGGGAATTAGTTTTTGGTAGAATTTTGAATTTTGAAATGGCTAGAACGGTTCCAGCTGGGATTTGAATTGTGTGTGGAAGTTGGGAGGACGGAATGAAAGCAGACTGGGATCATCTGCTGTCCTGTCTGCTGCTCACACAACAACAAGCAAAGCAAGAAGCAACAGTTTTTTGCACACACGGAACTCCACATTAGATGACACACTTTTTTATCAGCATCGCCGTGGCTGTGTGAGTAACGCAACACAACACACAGCCACGCAGCCACAAGGAAGGAAGGATGCTTTGCTTTTTACTTGTTGGTTGTTGGTACACAAAATGTGATGAGCCAGCCACAAAGACTGAACACACACAGACAAACAACTAAGCCAGGCTTTGTTGGCTTGGATGACGTCATCAATGTGTGTGGAGGCTTATCAGCAAAGTCCCTCTGCAAAAGTTGCATCTCTGCATTTTGTTTTTTGATCTGAGTCTCCAGTTGTCTGAATTGATCTAATTATTTCGGTTTTTAATAATTGGATCTTTGGAGATTTAGTGACGAGGATGAGACGAAACCTAACTTGTGCTGTTTTGCACGTAGACGTGGTTAAGTAGGAGAGATGAATGAGATAACCTTTGAGATTAAAAATGCACATTCATTCATTTGGTGGTGGAGAGTTTCGGCGAAAGGAGGTGGAGTTTAAGTGAGTGGAGATGCTTATGGAGATTAATTAATAAGCTGATGACGAGTGTGAGAATTGAATCTGGACTGGAGTCACTGGAGACTAAATGGGATTCATTGGGCTTCGTGAATAAATGGGAATTCTTGTGTCAGCTCAACTGGAGATGAATGTGCAGGCTAAGGTTAATTTCTTGGTTATCTCAGAGAGTGACACGTCCAGCGAAAGAAGAAGTGAACTCATCTCCTCTCCTTCGTGTTATTTGGAATTTGATGGATGAAGTTTGGGAGGTTGGGACTCTCCGTGTGTATTTTGGAATGATAAGAACTCCAGGAATCTCTTAATACGCACAACGAAGATAGGCTCAGTTGAGTGAGAGTGAGCAGATACTTTGGAGTGGATTTATTCTTCGCCTGGAGATCCGTTCTGATAAGGAGACCCTTAAGGATCCACGTGATTAAGGGAGATGAAGAAGTCGATGATGGGAGATACTCAGCCACTAGCGGAGAATGAGCACTACGCTCTTGCAGACGTTGGAGATAGCAGGACTGATCTTAATATTGTCTCTGAACCTGTAGGGTCTTTAATTAATTAATTAAGGAAGGAGGAGATAATGAGTTTTAATTAATCCAGGTGAGACCACAGCCGAAGCCTTCCTTATTTGGACCTTTCAATGCCAACGGGAGACTTTTGCTTCTGGCAGTTTCCGTGCTGTGTTTCATCCTGTCGCTGTTCTTGTTTATTGGGACGGTTGTTGTCTTCAGCAGTCGCTCGGGAGGTCAAAGTACGTCGCATTTTGAGATTCTCTTTGGAGGCTTTTGCTCCAAATATTGACCTTGAATTTTGTACCCTTTTCAAGGTGAATGTCCACTCCAGACTTTCAACACGGACAGGTCTGTTCAAGCAGAACCTGTTTGGAAGGAGAAGGAAGAATCTGTACCGAAGTGTGTGACTGGAGGAAGATCTGCTTCTGCTCCTGCGACTGGAGATGGTAATTAGATTAATTCATTAAGAGTAGAATTAATTAAGTTAATTGATTAAGTTAATTAATTAAGTGTGGATTTGTTAATTAGCAGGGATGACAGGAGGAGGCGAGTCTTCGGAGAACAAGTGGTCTGTTACGAAAGTCAATGGGAAACACGTGCGGCCAGGAGTTCTCGTGTACAACGAAGAGTTCAACGATTTCAATACTTCCGTGTGGCATCACATCACCGAAGATTCGGTGAGCTGGTGGGCTTCAAATTCGATATCCTGAATTTTGAATGACATCGCGTTAAATTGAATTTGCAGGACAACCATTTCTTCTACTGGGTGAATAGTCGGAACAACAGCTACGTGAAGAACGGAGTTCTTTACTTGAAACCGACCTTCACTGCGGACACTCACGGGGAGGAGTACCTTTACAACGGAACTTTGTTCTTGGGAATGATTCCTGCCCCGAAGTAAGTTAATTAATTGACCCTTAATTAAACTGGTGGTTTTAATTGAACCTTAATTAATTAATTACTGGGGATGTTGAGGTGCCAAAACCGAAGTGCTCTTTGTTGGAAGCGAGAAGGTGCGATTGTCCATCCCATAATGTCTGCAATGGTGACGAGTAAAGAGTCGTTCAAGTTTACTTACGGCAGGTTGGTAGTCAGAGCGAAGATGCCTGGTGGAGATTGGCTCGAACCTAGTAAGTGATTAATTGAAGTAATTAAGGATTAATTGTTACTTAATTAATTAATTGTGTGGTTAGTATTGTCGCTGCAACCTGAGGCATCGCTTTACGGGGACGGCCTTCTTTCTGGTCAAGTTCATTTGATTGACACGCGTGGAAACACGAAGTTGTTTAATGGGGACAACGTGAATGTCGGATCGGAGCAGACGTGTCCGGACATTCGGTACGGAACTTTGAGGGACACGAAAGTGATCCACAGATGTCTGAATACGCACGACCACGAGGGATTCGACAAGGACTTCCATGAGTACGAGCTTCTGTGGACTCCAGGTGGGTTTTGATTAATTAGA
>JAQGAC010002211.1:0-10973 GCA_034696585.1 Isotomurus maculatus
TGCTTGAAGGTGGATTGTAAGAGGGACTGAATTGTGAGAGAATAGAGAAACATGATTCACAAAGGGCTGCAAATGATTTCACGCGAAGACAGGAGAGAGACAGAGAGCAGGACATAATGGGGGATTCTCTATTTCCAAAATTCTTTCTGTGATCACGTTTCCCTTAGAAGAGGCAGAAGTATCGAGTTTCTTCCACAGGGGCTTAACGGTGTACATCGCAGGTTGTTTGTCCATTTGCAGGAAGAAAGGAAAAGAAAGAGAACAAAAGGTGAATGTGGGTGATTATTGTGAATTGTGATCATCATCGTATCAGGTAGACGATGAGCTAGTGGGTCTTTGGTGATGTTGAGTGTTGAGTGTTGTTAGTTTGTAGGACTTGTGTAGATTCTAGATTTGCAAGGACTTGTGCTAGACGGTTAGGAGGCTAGGAGAGAGAGACTTGAGACTTGGTGGACTGGAATTAGAATGGCAGGGTTGCTCATTTGCCCTCTTTTGGCAAGAGTGTCTGATTTTTTCCGTAGCCTTTCTTTTTTGAGTCTCAGGAGACTTCAAAGGGTTTTCTTTCATGTAACTTTTAGCGAGATGAAATCCTCTTTGGGCTGTTGGCATTGAATGTGTAGAAAGTGTGGAGAGAAAGCAACGATGGGGAAAATACACGAGAAAGATCACACTCTCTCTTTTATAATAGTTATTGATGCTTTTACTTCCTCGTCTTGTTCTACTTCCGAAAGAAACAGAGTTCAGACGCAGGATGAGTATAGAGAGACCTTGTGTATGATAATATTAAGGGGTGTTACTCTTAAGACTACTGCTGCTCCAGTTCTTAGAGAAAGCAATCCTTCTTTCGAGTCCCACTACTCCTGCCCCAAATTATTGCCCTTAGGAGTCCTCCACGGAGCTTAACTCTCCTCTTATTCTTCTTCACTCCCCCAAAGTGATTCTTTACTGGGCTCTTTGGCATGGGAAATTGCAATTTACTCCGCAGGTCTTTGGCTTATTACTCAGTTTAATCGAAATTTGGAATAACGTCAATTCTTATTTTCCTGGGGTGAATAAATAATTAATTACATAGAAGGTAAAAGGATGAGGAGTTGAACATACTTATGTAGCATAGATCTGGAGAAATGGCATTTAAGACTGCTGAGTAAACAAAACATCTTGGTCCTCAGGGAAAGACAGAACTTCACTTCACTGCACCTCCTCAGAAATTGAGGAGATGCAGTGAAGGTGTTGGTGCATATAAGTTGTGTGAGATAAAACTGAGTGCATTATTGGCTTCATAACGGGAGGAAGAGTTTTGGTAGTTTAGTGTTGGCCCTTAGGGAGTGTAAGTTTAAATCTGAGAGACTTAACTGATCTACACACTTAGAGGTTTGTGTGTGGAAGGTAGGTAGGCAGGTAGAAAGTGAGCAATTGGACGAGGAAGGCTTAGAAAGAGGAAAGTTAGGAGCTGTTGCAGAGTATAAAGATAGATTTGGTAGGGAAGGTGAAATATAACATGCTGTCTGATTTTATGAGACTTTTTTATGAAACCATAATTTCTGGCGAGTGAAAAATTCCACCCTCATTTCTCGCAAAGTCCCTCTAATCCTGTAACATACGGCCCATTATGTAATATCATTAGGTTGAGGTAAAAAATCTCTGTTGAATTAAATTCCTCATTGGGGTTTTTACGAACGTAGGTATGTACGCAGGTTCATTTTACACGTTGTTTTGCGTGAGTTTCAAGGTTTTCTTTAATGGGGGAGTTTTCTTCACTTCGATCTACCTTTCACTTTAGAATTAAAAGATACATAATTTTGAAAATCGGATTCCAAAATTTTCAGAAATAGACGAGATTTTGGTTTTTTGGTTTGTAGAAAAGGTATTCTCATGGGAGTATTCATGAGTTTGGTTGTGTAGCAAGTTGAGATACGTGCTTTCTCCTGAAGGTGAGGGAAAGACAGGAAGCAATGTAAATGTTGGTTTACCTCTGGTGCAGCATATTAATAATCCCTATTGTCACTTCGTGCTGTGTCAAGTGGAGCAGAACTAAGTAAACTTTGTGGTTTTGAAATCTTTGGAAGTGTGTTACTAGTCGGCTTACACTCTGTGCCTAGGGAAAGAGAAGAAGAAGGAGAGAGAGAGAAACGAATCAGAGATGCAATATGGTGCCTACTACTCCAACGTTGACTGTGCCGATGTTGAATGTGCTTAGCTATTATAATTCTCAAAGTACCGTCACAACTTTCCTTCGCATAGGATAAATATCTCATTGTGTTTAGGTAGGACAGCCCGTAGTGCCGGTATACTATCACAAGGAATTACTGAATGGGAAGCACACACACACACACACAATGAAATCCATACAGTTATTAGCGTCTCACATAAACCTGAGGTTGTTTGGGGCTTTTAGTTTGTAGTTAGCAGTTTGGTACTGACTGTGAGTGAGTGTGTAAGGAAAGAGAGATGGAAAGGAGACTTTGCTGAGGAAAAGGGAAATTTGTCCTTTGACTCTAAAGAACGAGAAATGAATACGAACTCCATTGTGGAGTCCCCTATAAAGTGGAGAAAGTTGCATCCACCAAGTTGAGCTCATTTTGAATTCATGTCACTGGAGAAAGCTTTGTAGGGAGCAGCTCTCTCTCTCTCCTAGCTACTCACACACATTTCTTCCTCCTCCAGAAAACTCTTTATGATTCAAGTAGGAAAGGGAAACTGGAGTATAATAACATAGAGGAGAGGAGAGTAGGAAAGGAAAGGGTCACAGCTAACGGCACATCATCTCTCTTTCCCATTTACTGGGGATTTCGCAAACAGACTTACTTTGTAGAATGACAGAGCTTCTGGTGCGGCAGTATGATTCGTTATTCCAATGATATCTTGGAATTCAGAGAAATGCAAAGGAGGGAGATGTCTTATTGGAATATTCTGTGTGGAACTGTGGACTGCATTCCTACTGCGGTTTGTAGGTCATTTAATAATAGAGAGAGAGAGGTGCATGGTGAACTATGGAGTGTATAATAATGCTGGTGGTGACTGAGATCGAGTTATTTAGTCAGACTGTGGAGAAACTGTGTCTGTAGTCTGTTAGTCTGTGTTTGTTGAGGATAGCGACTTATTAAGTCAGTTCGTATTGACGAGGAATAGGAAGTTATAATGTGGAATGATGAGGCTGTCTGTGAAGCCGTTATTCGTGGACAGTTGTTCAAGTGAACCGACTAATCTGCTTTCTCCGAAGGAAAGCTGACACACAGAGAGAGTTTAGTCAACAAGGAGGAGAAGCTAAAATAGTAATAATATTTTCTAGGGGTGGTCGGTCTGGTGGTGTCTACTAGTCTACTGCTATTTCCCTTTAGTTTGTTATTATTATTATCCATACTGACGACACCAGAGAGATGATGTTTATCTTGTATCGACCAGAAGATGAAGTGACCAGTGGAGAGTGTAACGTGGCGTTGGGAGATAAGAATTATTTTAGGAAGTAATATGGACTTATGTAATTTTGGGCTTTGTTTGCAAATGGGAAGCAAAAGGCTTACAGCTTTTATTGGTTTTACTGATCTACTGGGCAAGGCGATTTGTGTGTGTGTAGACAGTTGCATTTCATAGCTTAATGACGTGAAGGGAAGTGTGAGTGACTCCACAAAGATAAGCGACGATAGGGAAATGAATACGTGATTGTGTGTGTGCATAAAGGATGAGTGTAAAGGGAGGTAATTGTGGAATTGGTATGTGTGACACACTTACGATTACATTACACAGTTGGAAAGGTAACTGAGGTAATGGAGATGCAGTGACTGTGGCCAGGTTGGTGTCAAGGAAGATTGGAGGTCGTAAGGAAAGGCTGAATGAAAGTTGGAAGGGAAGAAAGTAATTTGGTTGGTAGTGAAAGCGAATCGATCTTCATTCCTCGCAGCAAGGGTTCATCCATGATGTCGCCATTTCCAATTACCAAATGTCTTTTCTGCTGAGCATCATCTGATGTCTGAGCGTGTGTGTATGTGTAGTAAGTGTAGTTTACAGGGGAAGTGGAAATGTGTTTGCAGGGAGTAGGGAAGGCTGAGCAATCCCTTTAATTATTTGGCAGATGGGAAGGAAAGTGTAATAATAAAGAAGAGCTGGATGAAATCCGTCTCAAGTTATCTTAGAGCCAATCTGCTTCTTCTTCTTCTCAATGAGATTAGCATGAGCGCATTTGCAGGCTAAATAGGCCATTTCACGTTTATTTTGTAACGCGAGAAGATCGTCGGAGGAGGGAAGCTGAGCTTTAGGGAGCGAGTTAATTCGCAACTCTGGGATTCTGGGAATCGCTTTGTTTGACAATTGTTTTCATCTTGGTTCTTCTTTCATTGACACAGTTGACACTTGACATCACTCGAGCAAAACTTTGCTTCTTCTTGCTTGCTCAAATCAGATTTCAGAATTTAATTAATTCTCTTAATTCAACGAGGCTCTTCTGCTCAATTGATATTCTTTGGGTGTCTCGGTCTCTTCTCCAGCTTTTGGGTAAGCAGAGAGTATATGTATTGGAAGGGAGCTTAAGTAGTGAGAGAAAGTTTTCGCGAAAATTCCACTCACTGAATTGAACGAGGAGTGCTAAACTGCTAAATTGAGAAGGAATTATTGAGCTACTAATGGAATAGGCTGTAAATGAGCAGCAGTTGCGTAAAGCTGTGCTGTTTTGTACAGAAGGAATGTGTACAGCTTTCAGAGTAAATAAGGAAAGAGATGATTAAAGTAAGAAGATGGGGAGTTGTTAAGAAGGGAGAAAAATTCCCAAGAAGTTTCTGAAGTCTGGGAAGTCTCTCGTATAGTCCGGAAATTAAACGTCATATTGCATCATCTGATACATTTCCGTTTTGGGAAGTCTCGTGAGTCTCACTTTCCCCGTGATGGGGCTTTACGGAAGATGCCAAGGGAAAGATGTGGAGATGTGTGTGCTGTGCCCTTCGTACTTCCTCAAGATGCTTCATCCTTGCGTACAAGTGACAGTTGTTAGCTTCACGGAGATAGTTGACAACATCAGGGAACAGCGAGGCAGTGTGGGAACGGAAGGAGATTGAAGAAAGTGGTGGAAAAGATTCGTTCGTTATGCTTGGGTATCATCGGAATGGACGGGAGAGAGATGTGACATAGGGAAATGAAATGAATGGGAAGAGTTTGGAAAGTAATCCGAATTCGGTTGAGGATTAGAAAGGGTTAGAGGAGAGGCAAGCGGGTCCAAAAATTGTCATCCGTGTTTGGTTGTCGGTGAGAGTTGTGTTCTTGCCTTCTTGCTCAGGTTTTTGGGTGAAATGAATGGCGAATGGGGAAGTGAGATGGATGGAAAACAAGGGAAAGACTGGAGAAAGGAAACAGGAAGTTTTTTGTATGAAGATGAGAACTCTAATGTAGAATTGGCTGAGATCAGGAAGGCTTAAAGGAGAAGAGACGAAGTTGGTTAGGTGGGACTCGTTGTAGGGAAGCTCGTGTCTCCGGAATAATTGTCTTGCCCTCCCGGTTAAACTTGGGTGAACACATTTCTCACTCCCGTCTTGTTATTCCGACTTTTTCCCCAATCTTGGATCATTCCTTCTGATAGAAATTTAATACTAGCTCAGATACTATCTGCTGCTGAGATTAGGTCCGACCTCGCAAGAGATACTTACTTGCAGCAGTGCCAGATAAAAAACCACGTAGGACGTACACAAGTCAGTAGAAGAGTCAGATGGAGGCAACGATAGAGAAAGCTGCGAGAGAAAAAGCCCAGGTACACAGGGAGAAGTAAATCATCCAGTTTTGTTGGTGGAATTTATGGGATCTAAAGTGGCAACGAATTATATATCTCCACTTTGTGGTGGAAAAGTATGCAGATTTTTTACAAGGGACTTTCTCTTTCACTCGGATTGTAAAAGTCAGTTTATTTGCATTTGTAGATTGTTAGGGAAGATGTATGGAGGCTGTGATGAGTTTTTTCGTATTTATGGGAGGATTCCACGTGTATTTAGACTCGTAAAACTCGTAGTACATTTGGAAATGGGATGAATTGTGTAGACAAAACAATAATGAAGTTTGTGCTGATATGGAGCAATTGAGTTGAACTGTACAATTCATTTAGAACAATTTGGGAAATAGCTCACATTCACATTATCCATTATCTGTAAGTTTTTGTGGGCATTTGTGGGGAATTGAATTGAGACTGTGGAGACTTGTGAGTTGTTTGTATATGGAAACGAAGAAGTAGGTTGGGTGGTGAAAGGATGGAAATATATACTTCTAACGTAAAAAGCCATAAGAGGATGTGATGTGGTAGCTGAAGTGAAAATGCGTGTAGTTGAATGTTGAACAAACTTTTGGTGGGGAATAGTAAAATAGACTTCGACTTTCACTGGAATTAAAGGGAGAGAGTTTTCAGTTGGGCAGTAGAGCAGGAGGCTAGCAATCTACTTTCTCTCTCTCCTCTGCTGTTGCCTGCCATTATTTCAAATGCATTTTCAGATCGAAATGAGGACGGGTGTTTTGTCTAAAGTTGAATTCCCACGGAAGTTTCCCCGTATTGTTGTGCATTGTGTATTGATTGAAGAAATGGGAGGGCTTTAATGGAGTGAATAACGTGTGTGATGGGTAATTTGAAGTAGTTTGGAGTTTAGTTGGGTTAAACTGCTAAATTGCACATGGTAGTTTGTTGTGTAGAGTTTGGTTAGATCCTGTTGATTTTGGGGGACATTAAGGAAAAGGTTTTGGGAGCGAATTGAAGCGATACATCTTTACAGAATTTTTTAGCCTGGTTAGATAGAAAATTGCGAGATGTTGTTGAGTATTTGCAGACATCTTTGAGAAGTGATGTGGTGTAGAGGGGAAGACGTAGAGCGAAGCTGAACATCAAGGGAGGCTGGAAGGCGATCAATAGACATTTTCATGCACCGCAACGTATTAGATTAAAGTGCCACTTTTATTCAACCGAGTTGGTTTTGTGTGTGTGATGGTTGCTGTTACTTTCACCAGGCTAACTTGTAAAGGAAGGAATTTCTCCACCTCTCCACATTTTTCTCTCATGAATTCCCTCGTGCTTTATTCTGCAAGAGATATCGGCAGTGGTGCAGAGTCTTACTGGTTTATTTCTGCATTAAGTGTTATCTTAGTGCCCTTATTTCTCCCACTTTCACATGCTACGAGACCTTCTTTTGTCTGCCGGTGGTGGAGATGCTGTTACACATTGCACAGCTGTCTCATTCTTGCCTGGGGAATCTTAATGTGTGGAGAGTGTCGATTCTAGTTATTCTTCGGAGTTACCTAGTTTTTAGGCAAAGAAGTAGGGAAAAATGGGAGCAATAGGAGAAATACTAGGAATTGAGGGAAAATGGAAGTTGGATGAGATCGAAGGGAGTCACCAACATTGCCACCTTATGCACTTTCTTGTGTCGGATGGACAAGAAGAAGGACGGAGGAAGAATAAGCCTCGTTGAAATTGAATTCTCTTGACACACAAGGCGGAGAGTCGCTCATGCATGTGTGTGTTCTTATCTGGTTAAGAGAGAAAGTCTGTTGCAATGAAACTGCTTATTTCTTTGGAGAGAGGCTTATTGACCCGGGACAGAAGTGAATTTCGGACGTTTCTTCTTCTTTCGGGGGATATTCGATGGTTGGATGGATGGAACAGGAGCAGCAGTGGCAGACGCATCAATCGCGTGAATGGCGGATCTATTTCCATGAGGAAGAAAGTCTCTCTATTAGATTTGATGTGAGGTTTCTTATGGCAGAGAAGAGGAAGTATTGCGTATTGAAAGGGTAATGGAAGGACAGTTTCACTTTGATGGAATGAGTCAACTTGCCATAATAATCGTTTTGTTCGTTGGGAGATTGAAAGAGAGAATTATTGCGGTTTACCATCCTCAGCCTGACTTTCTCTCTTTTATTCTTTCCCCTTTGATCCGCCCAGTACAAAGATAAGGTCTGTCTGTGTTGCTTTCACTCACGACGACCACTTGGTCCTTGATTGCCTCATTTTAGTTTATGTCCACTTGGCTCAGGAGGAAAGTCTTTCATCTCGTATCCTCCATACCTACACACACACACACACACACACGGTATTTGAAACGGTGACAAGAATGAGGCAATGCCAGTCTGTCATTCATTTCCTTGTAGAGAGAAAGAAAGGACTTGGATGCTTTGAGATCCCATGCTGCTACTTCTGCTATCAATCACTCGTACGTTTCTCTATTAAAGTAATGTGTGGTTAAGCAAGGGTGCAAACAGGAAGAAGACTCAGCAGAGCTCAGTAATGAGTTTGCATTTCACCTTCCCTTTCTCCCGAGCCCTGTGGAATGAGACCACAAACAACAGTTTCTGACCGAAGTGGTCCTTTCATCTGATGGCTCAGAGTTTCATCAACTTCACAGAGATTCCACACTTACTAATGTCCATTTTGTGGTAATTTGATTAAGTACCTGGAAGCACATTGATGTTCCCTATAGCCCTCTATACCTATCTACATGCTACAGTCTTCTCCTCATGACTACCCACTGGTACCCACCCCAATTTAATTGTTCTTCCTACACTCCATTCAGAACTTAAAAGCTGGGAGCTCCTGCTCACTCTGTAGAGCGAGGCAATGCCATTAAAGGCACGAGGGGTTTTTGTAGGTAGAAGTGCAATCAAATTAGCATATCCTCGTAAAATGGTAAAATACAGGAGTGAACTAATAAGGGTCAGAGACAGTGGGAAATATTACTCGGAGAGTTGCTTCTCTCCCCATGAATCCTGTGGGAGCAAAGACTGCCGTATGTTTGTGTAGTTTAAGTGGATTTTATGAGATTGTAACTAAAATGTCCTATGCTTTTTGTTGTTTTGCAGGTAAGGGAGACTCTGTTGCTGACTTACTGGGACTTTTCTCTCTCCACGAAGGCTGGCTGGTTGGAGAGTAGAGAGTGTTACATGTTTTGTACTGATGATGACTGCCTAATGAAATCATCCACATTTATTGCACACGACGAACTCACCGAGTTTATTCGCGAACCGGTTTGCAAAATCTTTCATTTCGAATTTATGGATTAGCTCTTGATGATTCTTCAAAACTCTAAAGGTTGGATCTTGGGTGTGTGCAGAAGAATGTGTTTGTGTGTATTCGCATTATGTTAAGGAGTGAACTTGAGTTCTCCAATAAAAATCACAGCCTAATGAATCTGGACAGGTTTTGGTTTTACACACACACAAATTTTAGTATTTATGAGTAGTCACTATTAGAAAAGTATGAAATCAACGGAGAATGTAAAGTCTTGCAAAGTCTGTGTGAGGTTTTGTTTTTGTGTGATTTCTCAGGATTACGAAATAAAAGACAATAAATCTGCGAGTGACAGACGAGCGTATCAAAGATTTGAATTTTAAATTCCCTTTGCAATTAAAATGCTTGTCGGATGTAGAGGCTGGGATGAATGGAGAGAAAACAATTAATTCAGATCCACTGCAGAGTGTAGGTAGTTAGGCAAGCGAAGGCCTTTTATTATTCGTTTTTATGTAGGAAGTTAAAGGAGAGTGATGATGATACTCTTTGGTAGTTGTGATTGTGCCATTGTGGGGTCTGTTAATGACCCATCATCACATTATATCGCATGGCAAGGTGAATTTAACATGAGAATGGGATGCCTGGCATGGAGGCTCATGTTTTTAGGATGTCTTGTAGCAATAATGAAAGGATGAAATTGAAAGTTTACGAATCATTGTTCAATTGTTTGTATTGATTATGTTACTCGTTGCAAACTTCACGTTTAATGAATGTTGAAATCTGTCCATCTGTCTTTGGGAATGTTAAGTAATGTAGAGAGGCCTTTGATGAAGTTTAAGGGAGGCTGTAGGAGATGTAGATTATAATTTCGTTGCAGGCTAGTCAGGAGAATCAACTGGGAAGGTTAGTGGCACTTGTTTGGCAAGAAATTATATTGGGAGATGTATCAGATGGAATAAAAGTCTTATCAAAAACCCATTAGGATTCCCTTCATGGGTGGCACTACTTTGTTACTATTAGATGTGTGTATTGTAAGTAAGTAGAAGATGAGACTCGCCTTTCAGTTTTAAGCAACTTCATGGTTGATTACTTACTTAGGATGATTCTCTCATAGTCTTATCGTTTCTTCAGATGAGCTTCCTTCAGTTTGCTGTGTGCGTGTGTTCTGTGAACGCTAACTGTGTGTGTCTTAGTTAGTTTATGCAGCAGATGCTGTGGGAGATGTGGAATTGAGTGACGTGACAGATGCAAACAAATCTTTCAGGGTAATTTATCACAGACCTCTTTCCTATCGCAGTCAGACGGATTATTGACTTAATCGACCAACCGCATGTAATTGTTGGGCATTTAGTTGTTGATTAATTGATGAACTCGTCGGCTTGAGAGTTGCAAGGGAATTTGGAATTCGGAAAGCAGGCAGAAAGGAAGTTTTTTGCGTTTCAATGGCGCAGAGCTATCTTGAATCTCAGGTGATATGCATTCATGGGAAGGAAGGTTGTAGAACGTCGTAGGAGGCTTTTGGAATCTAATTATTTTGGAGGAGTCTAGCAGAAGTCTAGATTCTTAATAGAAACATTCCTAATGGAGTTTGATAAGAAAGGTTGGACTGATTTACAGGTTTTCAATTGAAAGTGTCAAGTTGGCTAGTTCATTGGAGAGTTAAAAAGGGTTTTATTAGAGGAAGGAAGGAATTGCGTGGAGAGATTGGGACTACCGACATGTCTTTACCTTAATTGTGATTCTGGCAACAGTTCCTTCAGCTCTCAATTAATCTTGTGTAATAATACGATCCAATTGTTGCCAATTTGAAAGACTTAAGAGAAATCCTCCGGTGTGATTTATGTGGCCTAAATGGACGATAAATCACAAGCAAGAAAATAATCTCATGTGATTGTCTCGATCCTTCTTCTCTCATTGTGGACTTGTCCTTTGTCATTTACTCAGCTTTGTCAAACGAAAGAAACATGTGGGATATAAATGGACTTTCTTAAGAGTCAAATCTTTCTTGAGA
>JAQGAC010002212.1:0-10973 GCA_034696585.1 Isotomurus maculatus
TCTCTCATCCTGACAACTGTGTTGGGTGATTGTCATTCATTATTATTAAATCCCATCAACCATCATGATGCCATCCACATGCTATCATAGTTATTTCGATTAGCTACGAGTCGAGTGATTCAAAGCGATTCTCCGTACGTGCTGCCTTCCTCCTCATGCAGCAAAAAGTTGTTTTTGCTGGACATAATGTGAATGAAATTAAATGTACATCGTGATGTATTGCTTCCACACTCTCGACTTTCCGCACTCTCGGCGGACACAACACTGCAATATGAAGCTTGACATGTATTTTTTGTGTGTAATTAATCATTCATAAGTTAAGCTTCTTCCATGTATTATGTAACTTTGTGATGCGATATGGACAGATCTCGTACTGGGATTGTCTTGAGTTTAGGAGTGACTCCTTCCGCTGTCCCACACGAATGTTGCATAATCTCATAACGTACACTTGAAGGCCTTAAATTACTCTAAGGCTTAGGAGTACAACCTGCTGCATCCATACTGTCTCCTCCTTCATATGCTACTGCTTCAGTGGACAGGTTCCTTCGACTTGGACGCTCCCACAGACTTAATTTCTCTCTTAATATTTGTCGTTGAATCATTACCAGTGTGTGCGTTCACAATGGAATACAATCAGCTATTTTAGCCGCCCACATACGACCCTATTAATTATTGCGAAACCATTTATTCATTGCCATTACAGTAAGACTATTGTGTTTATGAGTACAGAGGTATGAGTAAGGGATTGCAGGTATGTGATGATGAAGAGTTCAGGGATGAAGTAATTTTTGCTTCGATTACCATAACAGGAATATCCCTGTGTCTGTCGTTTGAATGTGTTCCGTCAACTAACGTCGACAAGGGGGATTAGTTTAGGTCATTATTAAGTGTTCGTTAAACTTTATGAACTATTTTAATTTCCAGCGGAGCTGTAGGAGGTGGGAATATAAAAATAATTTGGAATTACTTAATACCTATCTTGGGTAATGAACTACACAATGCGGTTGTGTAGTTTCTCTCCACCTGTAAGATTCATATCGAGCGATATGTACGATACAGACTTAATTCGAGGAAGAATGTATTTCCGCAACATGCGTGAATTCAAGCAGAGGGTTGGTAACAGTTGGAACGAAAGAGATGGCAAGGAGATGTAAAATGAAAAGAAATATAATCAGCGATGTAGACTTGTTAATGACAGTTGAATCGGCTTTTCGTGAAGTATATGCAACCAGCCTACAAGTTTGATTTTTTCAGCCCGGTCAGCCTTCTCGCTGTTTAAAGAATGCTGCTCAGTTAATAGAGACGGTGGATGCAGACTCTCCAATATTGTTGCCCAGGAGAGAATTTTCGAGTGAATTGCAGTGAAAAGCAGGAACAAGTTTTTAAGGAAGAAAAGAATAAACTGCAATGATTAGTAGCGTCCTTATGTTGCAGCCGTATGCAGTGAACATGTGGAGTTAAGAAGAGACGATCAGATTCACTTTCGTAGACTGGGCAGAGCATCTTGAAACTTCCTGTGAGTAATAATAATCCGTGTGGAAGGATATATACGGACGGGGAGTGTGGCAGAAGAGGTATCTACTAAGGTAACAATGGACGAGGGAAGAAGATGAGTAAGAGAATTTTAGGAGGATTAAGCCCAAGAAGGATGTGCTTGTATTGATGTGTATGTGCAACAATCAAGTCTTTTAATAAGCGAGTACCGTGGTGGTTAGGCTTGTTGCTGCAATGTCTGAGACTACATGAAGAAGATGAGGATGAAGGGGTTTAAAAAGTGAGGGTTAGCTGAATGGAAAAGGCAGAATGAGAAGAAGTACAAAAAAGACGAACGGTGGTATGTTGAGGGGTTGTTTCACCCATGCAGCATTATCATCGCAATTTATACTCACCTTAAGATAGGAATGGCCAATCAGGGTTACTTCACCTGTAAGACAATATCGTCTACTCCCCATCATCCCTACTACTACTTACAAGTCAGATACCTTTAGTCAGTTTTCAAATCATATTTAGTTATTAACTGTTCAGCGACAAGGAAAGTCTGTGTGAAACGTGACTTCTGCTGATACAAAAGTGCAGATCCATTTTCGCGACTGCTTTTAGGATTACTTCGTCTGTTTTGTGTTGGTGTAGTGGAACCTCCATACATTTCACGTTGGATTTGGAAACTTAACAAAATATAAATTTATACAAGTGGTGAACTGTGCGAACGCTGTGGTTCATGGCCGGAACATCGCCATGGAAACAGGTAGAACATTTATTCCCGTTTTATAACTTAGGCATGCGAATCCAAACTCACCTGGATGAGATTTGCTCGCATCCAGGCATTTACTAAAACGCGTCTTACCAGACACTAAAACTCCTTTCCATCTTACGGTTCGATGACTTTCCGAATTAAGTTCGTCTCTTGCCCATAAACAGATCAACGACAGAAATGTATCTCCTCCGCTTGTCTCCGTATTAATCCTATTGTGGTCTCGAACAATTTTTCACTCGAGCAATTCATGTGGATCGAGGTTCCTAACTTGTGAAAGATATAAGAATCTTCAAAATTGCCTTCAAAAGATGCCTTCTACTTGGTTCAAAATTTATTAGTTCTTTCCCGGTGGCAAGCAAAGCAAAATCTTATGCAAGACCTAAAAATTTACTACTTCTATTGCACAGTTTAGCAATATTCTCGCTAATAGATAAGCATCACTTTTTGCTAATGAAAAGAAGGATGTAGATCTATTAGATGCGCAGAGATATATGTATGAATGAAAGTAAAAGGGTCTCTGCGAAGCATCGCAATCCTGCAGAGTTTAGGGTGGGTTTTCCTTCGATACTTTAATACCTGCTTAGGATAAATAGTTGTAAATCAGTTGATGGTACTAACGGTTTCAGAGATCAATCACTGTCACCTTTCACTCAGTGTGAATTCTGTGTAGCTTAACAATCAAAAATACAACCTGTAAACTCATTGCACTCACATCACCACAATAATTAGCGTGTAGCAGTTACAATGTTACAAATATCAATCGATTGCATGTCAAACTAATGAGAAGTTAGTTCAACTTGTTCGACAAGGCGATTGAAGATGAAGAACTAATAAAATAATAACAAGGAATTAATTTGCCAAGCTTGCAATCGCTGAGCATGAAATCCCTATAATTAATTCTTTTAGTTCAATCAAAGTAGGAAAGTAAAGAGCAAAGAAAATTGCAGTGAAATTGGCTAACTAGTAATTAGATTATTTAACTGACTAGTAGTTCAAATATTGAGATGTGATGTTCAGATTCCTTTAGCTTCCGCAGATTAAGTTTTAAAAAATGTGAAAATTAGACTGAAGTAATTATTAAAGTGTTTTGCACAGTTGGTTAGCACGGGTTTCCATTGCATACAGATTATATACCGACAATATGTAATTCAGTGTGAGCTAAACAATGGACTTAGGTAATTTACAAGTGTAGTGACTTTTCAGGAATTTGGCGAAATATTTTTGAAATTGAATGAATCAGTCTACGTATTATGTGGTGGAGTCATCGCCACTATAATATACATCATATCTCGTTAGATCTTCGGTAACGAACACGACTTTTACGGCGTTTTGAGAAGATTTTGACTTATTTATGATATTACAAAAGCGAAAGCTGCAGCTAGGATTTTGTTCCTTTGCTAAGACTCACCCTTTAAGACTCTCAACATTGCTGAGAGTTTCACGCGAGTCGAGATCGGTTTTTTAGATTTCCTATGCACATCCAACATCCAAGGCCAAAATAAATACGACTGAAAGGGTATTTCCTTAGCAAGATATGAGAGAGACTCCAAGAACTAAAACTACGCACGCTGATCACCTGCTGCTGTTAGTGTCTCAAGTTTATCTTACATTACCTCACCAACAACAGCAGGATGTATTCTCATATTGTGAACAGTTTTTTGAGACTTTTAAGTCGTGAACAGCAGGCAAATATTTTACTTCCACACCTTTCGTTGCTCCCGTACGAAAAAGGCGTTTATATATATTTACAAAGTTTAAGCGTATCTAATATCAGCAGCCTTGCCATTTCCGAAATCGCTTATTATTACAATTCGTCTTGTGTGTGCATCTTGTGTAAACAAGGCTGTGCACTTTAGAACGCTGCCACTTAATTGATCACAAAGTTCATGCATTGTCGTAAAAATTTTGCGGTTCCACGTAGAATTCCTTGTTGCGGTTGCGTTTTTATGATCTCATTGAATCTCCTTTAGCTGCCCATAGTCCATACAGTCCATGCAAATAAGCATTTATTTGTTCCTCAAATTCGCTGGGAATTAAAGGGATTGTTTTATTCAAATTTATGGTGAATTGTAAATTATAGCGTTTTAAGACAATTGCTAATGTAGTAAGGTGGATGGAATCACAATCAAGAAAAACTTGGATGAGCAATAACTTCCTCATTATGTTCAATGTTGATTGGAGCTCGATCACGCTGTTTTCGTGCGGACGTTATTATATTCATCCACACAGTTTACTGGCGAATTTGCAGTGTATATAGCCTGTGCTGAAACCTTGATATCTACAATAATGCATATAGACTGAATGCACTTGTATTAAGTAAATAACATACTTGTCAACTATATATTCCTTTGCACGGTTTAATCTAAGAATCATTTGGAATTAAGCTAGAGAGGTAACCAAGAGTCTCTCAGCAATCATTGCCCACCCTCTAATGAAACGAATCCAAACAGACGTCGAAATATGTTTCACTTTTCTTTTGTCTTCGAAATTTGTTTGCAGGAGAGCAACTACATAGATGATTATCTTCTAAGACCGTCGTGACTTCGTTCTCAAATGTATAGCAACATGCAGTATACACATATATATTATTTATTGTTACATATCGCATACAGTGCAGAGTCATCATTGCAAATTCACACACAAATCTTGTTTATTGAGAACCGCAACACTTGGGGAATTTCTCACGCGTCCAGAGTAGCCTATGAGAAATCTCAGTGTGTTGCCAACAGTTTTAAAATGCAACAATCAGCAATATATACAATATTGAAAATTAGCTGCAAGGGAATTTTTGCAAAGCCAAGGCACAATAATAAAAACTACCTTCTCTTCTTATTCTCTCTTCTATACTCTCGTAGTAATGATAATGACAATGAATTTCGAGGTTCTCTTGAATAAAACTGCATTCGAGCCAAAATCAAGCTTAAGGACGGTACAATTAAGTGCAAACGCGTTGACATAAATCACATCAGTAGCTCTTGGAACAAGTTGAAAGTAGAGTTGAAATAATTCTGAATGCTTCACACATGGTTTTTTTAGCAAAATGTATTTTGTCATCCATCATCATTATGCTAATTACCAGGTTTACTAAAGCCTGAATCAAAATATTGTTCACGTACGTGGAACAAATTATTTTCTACTGTGTGACGACTGTCGACAGATTCGATGGAAGTTGAATTATGAGCTGTAATACATGTGGTAGCAAATACAATTTTAGAAGCAATAAGCTAGGAGTGGACACGTAATGCCACACAATTAAAACTCCAGGATGTTGTTTCCTTTCCTCATTCAAGACGTCTCGACTGTATTGGTTTGAAGGGAATGAGGGAATGATGACAATTGTTCTAAGATGCATTGTTATTTTGAAGGCAAAAAATGGAACCTCGACCACAGGGATGATGTCAGACGAATGTCTTTCATCATCTTTAAAATATCTTCCCTGCTGTATCATTCTGAGTATTGCTTTTGAGTATGATATGCATTTATGTAATAATGGGACTATTTTTTACAGCTCTACTGAAGTCACTGCTGCCTTTATGGATAGTGTGTGTTGGAGTACTCATTTTACCAAATGTAAGTAAATTTTTCATTTTATCTGTGTTTTGTGGGTAAAACTACATTTTGCATACGTAGGTATTAAAACGCTGGGGTAATGATCAAATTCCAGAATAATTCTTCATGGTTGGAACTCCTTTCCCCATTTTGTTTGTGTAATCAGTTAAATTATATTTTTACTGGAAAACCCAAAAGGCATTTAATTGTAAATAGAGATAAGGAGAAGAACGAAATATAATCAGGTTCATTGTAATATGTGCCATGCATGGATGAATTCATTAAAACATGATTAAGTATACCTAATCATCGTTTTTAGCATATGCAGTATATGCTGCTGTGTTTAGTTCGTAATTAACATTTACAGAACTACTGCGATCAACTTGTGTGTTTTTACACTTTTAAAATCTAAATTAAAAAAGCCTGACTTACTTAAAAGCCTGAATTTTACAGCCTCATGTTTACTCTACATAATTTGTGCAGGTCTAATGTCTCACTAATATATTTCGAAAATAGAAAATGAATGGGAGATTCGTATTTGAAAGCGCAAATAATGCTCTTCCAATAATTAGGCAGCTCTAATGTGTTAAGAGTAGCAATTATTACTTGCTGAATATTAGAGAAGATACATAAAAACCACTGACAATTTTATTAAAGGCAAGATATTTTAAATCCGTACATGTAATTTTTAACATTACGTGGATTTTTCATGAGCTTGATGTAGCACATTTGAAATTTTCCTTACAGTAAAATCCTGTAAATAACCCATTCATGAGGCAAAGAACACAAGATGGTTAAAAGAAAATATGATTGAGGACTCAATATGAATTTTGTGTATCGTGAATGGTTATGAGAGAGAGTGAAAGTTTGCACAGAAAATACGGGGCTACTTCAACTCACGATCAGAATTTCAATAGTCTCTAGACAGCAAGAATGCATACCTTTAATTGCTTAATACAAGCTAAACGGTTGGCAATGTTAAAGTAACATTCGTTTTGACGCACACCAGTTTGCTATCTCTTTAACCATCGTTGTTACTCCATTGTGTCATGAAAGGACTGGCCTATAAGATTTAAAATTTTTTATTCATCTTTAACGGAATGCTGCAAACAGTGCATTGAAACTCAGGCCAAACATTTGTTTTCATATTATGTAGGCGGAATAAATTTGAGTTGTGGACGACACTAGTCAGTCAAAATTTTTTTTGCAGGTTCACATTTACTTTGCACTGTGAAGTCAGTGCAATGCAATACATGTCTGAATTAGGCCTCTCTGCTGATCCGTATCGAAGTCAGAGATGCAATCATCCATGAACGACTCTGCGACTAGATGACACATAAACAAATTTTTATATGTATAAGAGTTGTCAATATTCAGTGACGTATCTGTGGAGGAAATAATCGACAAGTTCACAGAGAGGAATTAAAATGATAAAGTAGAATTCAGTGAGGAATAAAGCATTGATAAATAATTATTTGCGTGTGATTTATTAGGAGATGATAACGTTCTGTAGGACAAGTAACTAGCAATGCCTTATACTTATCATCTCATAATTAATCCTTGATCATAAATAAATATGACTCAAAATGCTGCGGTAGTTGATGGGACGTCGATAGGTGCATTAAAAGTCAAGACCTGAAAAAGGCCGTGTAAGTACATGGCCCAGCACCAGAGATTTGCAAACGTCAAAGTTAAATGACCAGAAATTACTCTGACTAGGAAATTGTTCGAAGGTAACAGTCCATAGATGGGTGTTTGGGTCATTGAGACCTACAAGAGCTTTTAAAATGGACAGCCCACTAATTTAAGGTACAAATAGCAGTGGTGATTCCTTGAAGAAGGTTTCGTTAGAAGAACAAGACAACACTTTCCAATCATCCTACACATTCAATGCAACTTCTATATCAGTACAAAGCTGTAGGTGGACTTAGCCAACGCTGTGCTAAACTGCTGAGCACAGATTGCAGATGAATCCGATTTACTGAGAATGAAGCTCTCGTATTACTCCTTGCATATAATTAGAATGAATTAACCGTTCCCTACTACTCCTCAGCATTAAATGTCCATTTAGGTTTTTCAGTTTAATTAACTTGCGGCCGGTTTGAATTATATACGACCGAGGAATTTTTGTTCTTTCGCTTCATATTTTTTGTGCGATTACCTCATGCAACCGAAGTAATACGACAGTAAGAAGGAGGGAAGACACATTTTAGGCATCTCAAGGCACAATTGTAGTGGTCAGCAGGAATCAATAAATCTCTAATTAATTATAATGACACTTGTGTAGCAAAGAATGGAGGGCAATAACTTTATCGCAGGATGTAAAATATTTAGGTGATGAAAGGTGAATTAAATCCTTGTGATGAAGCCCACACAAACAAACACATCTTAACAAGCCATTGAGGAGAAGAAAATTTATATTTCATTACTGGCCAAGGCGAATAGCTGCTTGAAAATATCGTGTGAACAATCGACGACACTCACATTCCATTTCCAATCCCAACTTGTCATAGTCACGGTGGAGTCATTATGCGTCTCTTGATGTATCGGAAAGTTGTCTGGTGACTCGCACACACTTTTAGTATCAATGATAAAAACTCAATTAGACAAATATTTTTGTAATGTGAAGATGAATAGCTTGATGAGCATGTTACCATGTATCACCTCATCTTCATCCTTTCATTCATTTTACTCAAACAATACAAGAGTAGGAATTCTCCTTGCTCATCGTGTTGTTCGGATCGGCTTCTTTTTCTTAATTCTGCATGTAGTAGTATTAGCTAACCTTGAAGACAGATCAAACAATTCACTCCAAGAAGCGTGTCCTCCAAAATTTGAGAAAAAATACTTAGGCTCATCATCCCTTAAATTTGGCAGACAAGTCCTCAGGATTGTATGTGTGTGGCTCAGGATTTTACTAGAAAACCAACCTCTTGACACCACAATAAGCACGTTTCTCAATAAATAAACATATTTAACATTAAAACAGACGATTGCTATGTTGACTCGAGCATCATCAAACATAAAAAGTTTTTTTTAGAGTCATAGTAATCATCATATTCATAACATGTCTCTCGTGACAAAACGCCGTGTGTAGTACCCTCATTCATTCAAACGCTTCTTTTAACAATCACAATAAGCATTTGCATAAATGAAAGTAAGAAAAATTAAGTCATCAGGCAGACTAATACTTATTCTCAGTGATGTGCAACAATAGTATATCTTTTGTGATTTAGTCTTGGGAATAGGTGAGGGAGTCTGTTGTAAGTAAGCAGTGTACACTTATGACCGCAGACATTCATTCCCCCGTCTATTCTTCGACAGGATGATAATGATTATCTTTTACGAATGTTTCAAATCCCAACAAGGATGCAAAGTAAGTCTTAGATAAACAATGGTTATTCCAAAGTTGCAATGTGTCAAAAGCAACAACTGATTGCAATTCATTCGGAAACCTTCCTCAATGCAGCAAGATGCATTTTTCATGCCGCAGTGTCTGAAAGGTGCGCATTGAAGTGTCTAAGTTGAAGTGATTATCTTGGAGGCTTAGTTGTACCAACTGATGGAGCATCTTCACTCACATATCATTTACTAGTCATTTAAAAGAATGACTTCAAATAGATTTTATATAAGCAGCGTTTATCAAAATCCAAAGAATATCCTGAAATTATGGAATGCATTCATCATCCGTCCTTGCCAACTTAATTGCTTGTAAAAGAGTACTCATGGTCTTCGAGATGTTCAACATTGTTCATTCTATCACATTGTAGAAGTAGCTATAATACAATAATAATATCAGCTTGCCCACGACGAGAATCAAGTTTTTGTTTATTCTTGAGAAATCTGCGTGGGTAGATGTACCTAACCACAAAAAGACCCTTTCGTAGTCTTCCTGAAAATAGCAAAAGGCATTATTTTGTTGCTAGTACGCTATGTACACTTTGTTGCACAGGTGACACGAGGGAGTTCAGTTATTCCTATGCATACATATTTATTAGCACGTATGAATGAGGTTCCATTTTTCACTAATCTGCATATTAAGCAGACATCAGCACGCAGTCGAATATACAATAGCATTAGACACAGGCTATTTTAATTTCTAATTTATCGTGCACTTGTCGTCAGCGATAAAAGATTAATTTGTAATGCACGGAGAATCCTCAATCGTTGCGTAGAATTTCCAATAAACTAAGCTTCCAATAAAATAAAAGGTAGCAGTATATTTTACTTCGTGTTCTAGACCCTCTCACATATGCAGGTCACGTGGTCAAGGACACAATTAAAAGAAAGATGAGTTTTTGACTCTTCATCTTAAAGCTAATTGTGTTTTCCAAGATCATATTGTAAAAATGACAACGACACGAAGTCAGACAATAGATTGCTGCAACTTAATTGCACACTACTACGCATACCAGAAATTACATCAGCATTAACTCACTTAAGACATCATCCTATTCGTCATGAATTTTTACAGCATTTCTCGTCCAAGCAAAAAACACGCTCCGAATAAATTAGCAGGAAGGTATTATTCTTTAAATTAATTACATAAATAAGGTTTTTTACTACACACAGAACACTAGCAAATGTCGTTAGCCTAAAATGAGACCGACCAAAATGGTCATTGGCAACGTAAATATTCGAGGCGTCTTGTATAATTAAAAATAAAACTATAAAGTAATGTGTATAGGATTGTTGTGAGTAGTAACACTCGTAGAAAGCGAGACACTTCCAATTAAGGATCTTGCGGAAGGGCTGCGGCTGTGGAGATTATGTAAATGCACTAATGCACTAAATAAGTCCTCACATATCAGAATTACTTGTTCAGGCGAAGCATCGATCAAATTAAGTGCTAAAGCAATGAGACACTTTTCAATTCTAGTGAAAAACAACTCACGAAGATTATGTAGCTATCAATCCCCATGTATATTCAAAATTGAACAGAATTGACAGAAACGAAAGCTGACAAGTTACATATTTTTAGTTTGTGACTTGCTTTAGATAACAGTGGTTTCTACCTAGATTTAAATACTAACGTTTTATGCACATCTTGCAAAAATTTTTTGCAATAAGTAATAACATAACCATAACTATTTACAGAAAATTAAGAAGCAATTGTAAATAATTACTGGCCCATTTAATGACAATAAGTTTTCAAAAACGAATACTTATA
>JAQGAC010002213.1:0-10972 GCA_034696585.1 Isotomurus maculatus
TTGAATTCGCGCATGATATTGGCATTGTACTAATGATTATTGTAGGAAGTGTATTAATAATAGAAACATTCGAAACAAAAACAGATCAAGTCGCAAGTTCAAAGATAATATTATTAGGCTAGGCTACGTTTCAGTAATACTAGTATATATTAGAAGTGTGTGTAGGACTAAATATGTAATCGGCAGGCATTTAAGCCTGGGGGAAGTGGGGTGGTCAGTGGTCACTGCAGTTTTATAAAAGGTTGAGTAGGAAAAAATTGCTTAATTCTCACCAAGAATTTATAACTTCATTCAATATTAGATACCGCTACACTCGAAGGTGGAAGGAAGAGATTAAGGCTAGCGGTTTTGTCCTTTTAAAGGACTAAAGTGGAGGAATAAGAAAAGTTTACAATAAGAAATCCGCAAACTGTTGGGTTTTCGAGTTTCACATTTTGTGCGTTCTTCAAGTGACGAGGTCGGGTCTACAGGAAGTTTGTGTTATTGTGTGCAAACATCAGTCAAATACCCAACAATTACCGTCAACCTTTTGCTTTGTATATTTATTTGTCCATAATGCGATTGGTTTGTAGTAATGTTACTATGAATGAATGTACATAGTGTGACTCATTGTTAAAACAAGCAATAGATCATAGATGAATTATTCATGATTAATTTTCATGCATGCATAATTTATTGTCGATGCGGTACATCATCTTTCAGATGATGTGATATTAGATAAATCACGTTATCAAGTTTTTATCCGTTTCCTGCCATTAGCCGTGTAGGTAGATACTTTTTAATTAATGTTCTTTATCGTTTGGCTCGTTGCTGTTGTGCTTAGCTTATTTCGTTAGAATATATGGGCTTCAGAATTACATTTCTAATTCTTTTGTTGGTATCTGGAATAGCAAAAATAGCATAGGCTAAAAATTTTAATCGTCTTTCTGAATGGTCGGCACTCGGCAGGATATGCACGAGGAAGGAGTAATAGATTAGGCCATATATAAAGTAGAGCAATAGCTGTGTGAGGTTGAATTCGGTGTTCATTGGATGAAGCTTATCTAACACACATAGGAAGTGTTGTATGCACAAGATTATCTTCATGCAACGGGCTACTATAGTATGTCTTTATAGCTATTAATATATGAAGCTAAATGCCAGCAGCTGCAGTATTATTGTTAAGTTCCCCACGAAAGATCGGAATTCGTTTGTGGAAGAAAAGTACCCAAGTAGAGTTGTTTTCTTCGCAAAATCAGTGGAAAATCTGCATAGTAGACAATAGAGAGTTACAGTCATTAATTGTTTGGTTTCACGAGTATACCGTAAGTATTATATGCAGCTTCTCATTTGCTTATTAACAATTTGTGTACATCTTATGCCTTAATTGCTGTGCTGTCTTAAGTCATAAGTCATATGCTGTGCTGGCTGTGCATGAACACTTGAATACGGAACATTGACGTTTATATTTTTGGGATGCAGGAAAAAGGATCGAAACTTTGACATTTCTCGAGAAAACTGCCTGATTGACGATGACCAACTAAATATTCGCAAAGCAATTACGAAGAAGATGATGATACATGAATTTGGAGGCAATTGTAGTCAGAAATAAAACCAAGCGAAATGGATGAGAGAGTGGTAGATTACTTCGTGGTGGCAGGACTACCGGACGAGAACCCGCAAATAGTTGATGAAGATCTCTGCGAAGGACTCAATCCTAACCAACAGAATATAGAACCTATTACGGTAAATCTGTTTTATTGTTTACTGAATCCAATCGTTTTCGAGCTCATGGAACTTACAAGCAAAATCATATTTTCACTTCGTAGGACATCACCGTCATATTTCCAACACTAGGTGAATATGTTCCCAAGGGTTTTTCGTGTGTTGAGCAGACTCCGACAGGTTGGTAATCATTCATAGTAATGAAATGACGAACTATTAGTCCTTCTTTAAGTCAATATATCTTTATTAGGTTATCCGGCCAATCTAAACAGCGGAAGTATCCGGAGTCCTGAAGTATATCTTTGCTACAGACGAGGAAGAGATAAACCACCACTAGTCGACATTGGGTACTTGTCATTCTTTTGGAACCGACTCTTGTACCCAGAAACTTGAAAACTTGAAACAGTTTTGTCTTTTTAGTGTTATGTACGATGGAAAAGAACGCTTGCTTCCAGATGCAGAGGTAGTTCTTTCTACTCCTGATGGAAGACCTGCCAATGTTAACAACACTAGTGCTCGAATTCTTCTTACTTTCCGTCGCGCTCCTGAAGACATGCCCTGTAACGAACTAGTTGTGACTGATATCTGCGTTATTTTTCAGAACAAGGGTGAAAAACCCCCTCACGCATTCTGCTTAATTCAAAAGAATCTAAATAAGGGAATGGTATGTGTATTAATTGATTTTTAGGTGTTAATCGAAGCTTAATGTGATATTTTGTTGATTTCTAGATGGGTTGTGATGTATACCTGTGTTACAAAAAGTCCATGAACCGACCTCCTCTCTTATCATTCAAACCAGAAGTGCTTCTACGTTACCCTCCCATCGACCATAAAGGATTTGAATTTCCTCCACTTGCTGCTACTTTCTGTCTACCTATGTGTGCTACAATCGAATGTTGGCCTAAAATTGCTACTCAGCCCAGACCCGTTTTCTCAACTTTTGTGCTAACTGTAGCAGATGCAACAGAAAAAATTTACGGTGCTGCTATTACGTTTTACGAGAAATATCCAGAAGACAAGCTAACAAAGGAACAGAAGGAGATCTTAGGAATTGTTTCTGCGACCGACAGAATTGAAAAGGGTGTTCACGTTAATAAGAGTGTCTGTCTCCTATCCCATCACCCATTTTTTGACGCATTTCGTACGTTTCTCTACTATCTATACTGGATGATACGGAACGGTTCACATGATGTTCCTATCGAAAGGTATTTTGATAAAATTTAACCATAGTAAGTGTTTGCCAAAATATCGGATACAATAACTGTTTTGCCACAGGTACATATCGCATTTGATGGACGAAGTTCCGTTTCCTTCTGCACAAAGACCACATATCTTAATGCAACTTTCATCGACTCAAAACTTATTATTTTCTCATCCTCAAGACTCACCGTTACCTAAGAGGTAATATTGCTTATGATTAGATCGCGTTAAAATATGCAAATTAATAAATTAACGTTTTGTTTACAGCGGAGCGGCCTTCCGTTCTATGCTGAGCAACTTAGGTCCAGAGAACTGCCTCATGGTGCTGCTGCTTGTTTTAACCGAGCAAAAATTACTTATCCACTCTTTACGTCCGGATGTGTTAACAGCAGTAGCTGAAGCTATTTCTGTCGTAAGTTATGCTTGTATTGAATGATTAAAGCAAAAACTAATTATGAATGTTGCTGTTTCTAGCTGATTTTCCCATATAGTTGGCAATGTCCATTTATCCCTCTGTGTCCTCTTGGTTTGTGCGGGGTTCTTCAAGCTCCAGTTCCATTTTTAGTGGGTGTGGATTCTCGTTTCTTCGACTTGTATGAACCTCCCACAGACGTTACATGCATCGATCTTGATACTAATACGATCACAGTGTAAGTTTCATTTGTTCGTATTCTTTGTCGGTTATAATTTCACAAAGCGAGTGACGAAGTGTTTCATAACATAATTAAATAACAGGAGTGATGATAAGAAATACCTTTTGAACATTAAAATGCTTCCAAAAAAGCCAGCCAGGGTGCTGAAAGCCACCCTAGAGTCAATTAAGCTGGCGTCAGACCGAATGGCTTTAACGAATAGAGGTGGGCCTAAAGGACGCGGTGATGTCACTGAAGCTATGGAAGTCGATTTCCAGCTGAAAAGGAGAGAGGTAAAATATCTTGCATCAAAGATGAGTCATTTTTCATACCAGTAGTCACCAACAAGATGTCAGTGTTCTTTATCTTTCTGTGATTTGTTAATTATAGAGGTTGATTGAAATGGAAGTGCAGGAAGCATTTTTGAGGTTTATGACGAGCGTTTTGAAGAGCTACCGATCATACTTGCTTCCTATTACAAAGGCTCCAACCATTGGAGCAACTGATGCTTCTTCGTTGTTTGATTTTCAGGTTTGTTTTTAGTCATATTTCCCTTTATAGTTCAACTTTGTGCATCCACATATACTACGAATATTTTTACTGGAGGGCTTTATACTGTATTCACTTGTTGCTTGTGTTTTAATCAATTTCAGGGCTTCCTCCGATCTCGAGATAAAACTTATCAAAAGTTTTATCAGCTTATGTTAAGAACTCAAATGTTCTTCCGCTTTATTGAAGAGCGCTCTTTTGTATCCGAAAATGATTCTAGTCTGGAATTTTTTGACGAGTGTTGTGACAAGGTACCTGTCATGTATTCTAGAAATAGTATCATATTATAAAGCTTTTTTGGCAGTTGTTAATTGGTTGGTTATTGTGTTAATTTTATTTCAGATGGAAGCTGATGATACTGAAACAGTTAAATTACTGGAAATAAACGAAGGAAATCAAAGCGAAAGAACTGTATTTGTAATGCCCCCGGAACCTTCAGGCCTGCCAGCAAATGCATCCTACGCATACCATGGGAAATTCGATTTGAAGGAAGGATTGTTTACTGGGCCGAAGCTGAAATCCCAATCATTAGATAGAGTTATGCAGCAAAGTGAGCAGTCAATACCGGGTAGTCCAGTGGCTAGGCGAACAAAACAAGAAATTAGATCTGCTCAAAAAATAGCAAAGAAATACTCAGAAAAGCCTCATCTGTGGGCAAAATACCTTTTGTCTACATGTTATAGGTATACGTTACAAACTAAGTATAAATTAATTTTAAATTGTTATAGCTTCTTAAATCTGTTCGTTGTTTTGGATTTCAGCATCTGGTTTATTCATCTACCAAGCTATGCTAGTATCGCTTCATCAAAACACATGGCACTTTGTTTGGCTTACGAAATACTAGCCAGAATGGGAAATTTCGGTCTTCAACCGGCTGACGAAGTGTGTTATAGAGTGGTAATGCAGTTATGTGGACTTTACAGTCAACCCGTGATCGCTGTTAAGGTAAGTTTCAAATAAAAATAGAGAAAAGAGTAAACATGATCCTCTTCACTTAACAAGGTTCTTGGTTTTGTTTGTAGGTTTTGCTTAAAATGAAACGTTGCGGCATGACCCCAAATGCTATCACGTACGGGTACTACAATAAGGCAGTTTTAGAAGCTGAGTGGCCATCCAATGTCTCTAATTCCAGTCAGTTGATGTGGAATAAGTTGAGGTGTGTCATTTTGTATTCACATTATTTCATAGGGATTTATAGAATTCTGTATTTTTACTTTTGTGATCTGTTCTAAGGAATGTGATTCTTGGAGTTGCACAATTTCGTACTGCAACTAGACACCGCCATGGAGGAAGCGACGAAGTAGATCGTATTTCAACTGGTAGTGGCATGTCAGTAGACTCACAAAACATACCAAGTCAAGTTCAAAATCCACACGCTGGCCGATTACAATCATCGATGTGTCTCAGTCCGCAAAGCAACGCTGCAGAAAATAGTGCTAATGGGAAAAGTCAAAGTGACTCTGAGGTTAACAGTACGTCGACAGCCACAATTCCTACTCGAATTAGCTCTTCGTCGGATGTTGGATATGGATCCATGCATGAGCAAAAGATTTCTTCGGAGTCTGACATAGTTGGAGAACCTGAAGTGGACTGTCCGTCGAGCAATGAACGACAGCCCAATAAGACAGCAAGATTTTTGGGCAAGATGGGACAAAGTTTGGACCAGTGGGTTAAGTCTGGTGTTTCCAGCTTAGCTTCCCTTGCAGCAGACACGAGCTACTATTCCCAGTCGGGAGTTTTAATGGGGAGTGGTTACATGGGTGGGGATTACGTTATTGGAGGTAGAAATGATGAATATGACGATGAAGACGATGACGATGACTTCGAAGAACAGCAGTTTACGAAAGCTAGGGATTTCAGAGCAAAATCTAGTAGGAGAAAGCTTGAGTTTACAGATGAGGACGTTGATAATGTCGATGACAAAAATCAAAATCAGACCCTCAGACTTCTACGTTCGGTCAGTTTTGGAAATGATACTCAGATTATGTCGAAACTAAAAGAGCTGAAAGATGAAATAGTCGCCGAGAACAGAAAGAAAAAGCAAGTAGAGAATTTAACAAATGCTCCTGCAGATTCTGGTCCTAAAATATCTTCCGAAGGCACTGCTGTAAGCCAACGAGAGGCCAGCGTGGAATCCACTAGTTCTCTAGAAGGCAAGATCAATAAATTTTATGAAAATCTTTCCTCTGAAGATCCATCAAGAGAAGTTTCTGTGGACAAAAGTATATCTAATTCTCGCGAACTGACTCCCGATGAAAGTCACGAAAGTTATCAAGACACACTCAGGCCGAATACTCTCAACCCTCCTCGTTCTCCATCTATTCAAATTAAGTCTAGGGAAGCACAGTTATCGCGTGAAGTTACTCCAAGTAGCCCTGCAAGAACTCCAGTGACGCAAAATGACCCTTTAGGGGCTTTAAGCGATCCCTGTACTCCTGAAAGCAATTCCGGTGGTAGCAGTGGATTTCAACGTGGAATTATTCTTGGTGCAGGTTCCGGAACATTTGTTCAATCACAAAATCGGGATTCCCCAAAGCGAACTTGCAGCGAAGGAAACATTGGAATTAGTGATCAGATACTAATGGGCCCTCCTGAAACTCCAAAAAATTTTCACCGATCAAGCACTTTGCCCAATTACTCAAGTTGCATAGGGGATCGTGTAGGCAGCAATACGAGTATGAGTTCTGCACCTAGCGATGAGAAACTTTCCGCAAACTCTGGCGCCATAGGTCCTGGTGGAGTTTCTAGTCTGACAGTTTTTAGTTCGGGACTGAAGAATCCATTTGGGTATTGCAAACTAAAAACTACAAATCACACAGCACTAAATGGATTTTGTAATAAATGGAATTTTATATTTAGCCGGTACAGCCCTGGACGATTGAGCTTGCGAAAAGCAGGATCTTCTCTCATTGAGTCCACAATCGGTAATAAAAAAGCAGAAGCTCTGATGGAAGGTTTCAATCAGTTCAAATCCGTGGCAGCAGTAACAATGAAAACTAAGTTAGAGGAGCTAAAAGAGGCTGTTGGTAATAATACAACGCCTGGAAAATCTGGGCCTTTTGGGTATGAAATTTGATAAATAATTTTTAGTAACAAAATTGTACTGCGTCTGATGATGTTTTGCGTTAAAGAAGATATGACGAAGATCAGACCGATGAAGGGGAAGGTGAAATAGCCAGCGATCAGTGGGCAAGTGTTTCAGAATCATATTTGGACCAGGTATTAACAACTGAACCTAGTTCGACGCGGGCTAGTGTTGACTATGGAATTCCAACAGCCCATCCTGGTAAGGTTTTGCTTATATGACCAGTGATCAGCATGCTGTGCGTTTTTATAAATTAAATGATTCTCGTTTAGATGTATCTATATCAAATTCAAGACAGTCTCTAACGGTATTGGATCATATGAAGTCCATCATGGTTGGTACGTCATCGAAACACCCCTCTAGGCCAGTTGCTGTCGAAATAGTTATGACCACATGCTCGCTATGTCACAATTGTTCGTCCCTCCTATTTGATGAAGAAATTATGGCTGGTTGGACTGCAGAAGATTCGAATCTCAATTCAAGGTCGGTGCATGCGTCATATATTAAGCTAAACGGTTTTTACATAAAAGTCTGCGCTGTTAACAGAGTTAATTTACAATATTATAGGTGTCCTCATTGCAAGAAATGGGAAGTGCCCTTTCTTCAAGTTAGTGTTTTTGATTTTCGTCACAATCCGATGCCTCAACTACTCAATATTCCTCTCACATCTGCTCCAAGCCTAGAAAGTGTGAACAGTGCGTCTAATCTGTCCCGTCGAATGTCTTTAATTAACCCTGGATTAATAGTTGACCCATCTTCTTCTACCGCCTTGAATCAAGTGTTGCAGAAAATAAAAATAGAAGAAGAGGGTCGAAGTCTGCAGATTTCATCCGGGTCAGTTGAGGATGGAAATACTAGTCAAGCTGGTGGACAAATTACTTCGCAGCCGAAATCGTCCGAAAATTCTAGTATTGTGGCGTCTCAACCGCAAGTCAATGTGGCATCTGATTCAACTGAGACCCTAGATCCTTTGGGAGTTCAGGAGGAAGAAATTCGAGGTAAAAGTAGACGAAACAGTCCAGAAGTTGACAATACTCCACAGTCTGTCGATGGTCACCAACCAGAAGTAGCTATGATACAGAGTAATCAATCAAACGAGAAGCAGCCATCCATTTCTGTTTGTGCATCGGTTCCAAACCCAACCTCTTCTACAGAATATATTTCGTACGGAACATCTAAGGGAGAGCAACGAACTCCCTTCGACTACGAAGGCGTTTCAGCGGAGCCCATTGTAGTTCCTTACCTAAGCCCTCTAGTCCTCCGGAAAGAGTTAGAAAATGTATTAGATCACGAAGGCGACTCTAGTCTCGTGCAGTCCAAGTTTGTAGACGAGCACCCAATAATCTATTGGAATTTGGTTTGGTTTTTCCATCGAGCTAACTTACCCAGTCATATTAAAGGATTGAGCCTTCATGCAAAGTCAGTTACCCCAACTAGTATGACTACACAACCAAAGGAATCTGAATCCAAGTCTGAATCTAAAAGCACTAAGAAACCATTCATCATCCACTCATCGTGGGAAGCGGCTGACCATCGAAATGTTCTTGTTAGATGCTTATGGGACAATCCAAAATATTATGATCAATTCAGTACACCGCTTTATCAACACTGGTTGCAGACTAAAGAAAAACCTGAAAAGGCTTCTGAGGAGGATAGTAAAGAGAACGTAGACAATAATTTATCAAAGTAAGCACTATTTCTGTGACAAAGATGATAATGATAAGGGAAGAAATAATTTGTACCGTTCTTATTGCTTTTCCAGGCTCATTACTAACATCCTGAGAGCCACTCAAGGCAACTCCTTAGCTCAAACATGTCCTCAGCTGCTCTTCCATTACCATAAGCAGTCTACTGGACGTCATTTTCCTACTTATCGGGACATACTATTTCTGTCTCTTATCGCTGGTAGAGACTCCATTGAAGCATGTAAGATAAAATCATTTAATTTATTTGTGTGACTGCTTTATCGACGGGAGACAATTTTAATGGTATTATTTTTGTGTGGGAAACGCTTTCATTCCAATTCGAACGCAACTGTAAATAGCTCACAGATTAGCACAAAATCTGCAAGGTAAATGATACCCTCACCTTATAATTGCTTAGTAGTAGGTGCTTTGTTGACGACTAGAGTCTTACTGTTGTTGACGCACAGTACTTTGATGCTAAGCAAAGCTAACATTGTTCACTGCAGCGTCGCTTTTCTGTTCTATGTCGCGTTTCCACTTCGGCCAAGTGCATTTAAAAAGTTCGAAGTGTTGAATGTAGTGTATAATAGTGTGTATAATTGTATTTTCAGATGGCTTTGGATTCGACAAGGAGTACCGAGACGTTTACAGCAAGTTAAGGTGTAATGATGACTACGAAAGCATGGATATTGGGGATTTACCACCATCAGACACGGCATTATTTTGCCGGAGATATTTTCGAGAACTGGAACTTCAATAGAACATGTAGAATCGAAAAAGACCCAGTAAAATGATTCACTGAAAAGATTACTCTCGTCTGACTTCCAATTAACCGTTCAGAAATAGCACAAAAAGCATATTCAACATAGACTGCGTGTATAACACTAAACTTAGGGACATAGCTTACAACCAACTACAACCATCGTCAGAAATATACACTCAACGAAACGATGTATAATCGCCCTTTTTTCTTAAATACCATGATATTGTTTGTATATACCTTGCAGGCAACTTATTTGTGATAAATAGGTAGTGTTTATGAATCTTATAGCTCCCTTAAAATCTACTCTTGAATCAAGTAATCGAATAAATTTTAGCTGTCCCTCAATAATATTTCGACGATCATAACAGAAACCAACATGTTTTAACAGAAACCAATGAATTAGTTTACTTTCAATCTTCGATACGATATCAAATAACTTAAATTTATGAGTTAAACTATTAATATTTTTCTCTTATTTGTCGAATAAAATAAGATCCTCTTCGAGATACAATGACAATATCGTATGACTTGTCTCAAGCTCCTTCTCTAGATGGAAGTTGGAAAGGGACAGTTGGGACAGACTTAGACTAGAGTACATATAACTTGTATTTCTGCATTTAACGTTATTCTTGCATAACTGTGTATTAAAAACGAAACATATTGTAATAGCCTGATAAATCATCATCTTTCGCAAAATTATTAAGTAGACTTAAAATAATGCTGATTGATATCTATTAATTTCAAATTATCTACCTGTGGTATAGGTTTTTGACGAAATAGCCCACGTTTAGATTATCTTTATTTATATAAAATACAATAACTGTTGAATAAAACAAAATTAATGTTGAGTAGTGTAATTCTGCGGTCATGTGATGCTTGTCTTTTAAAGTACCTATAAAATAACTTGGGTATTTGGAATTTTTGAATAACCAGTGAAACCATGTACATTGTACTAAACTCAGTGATGTATTTGATATCTCAAGTGCTAAATACTTCGGATAAGAGTGAAACTCTGTTCGAGCGTGCTCAGGAATATGCATGCATAGTCGTTAATTATTAATTAAACAAGTTACCGAACTTCATACACTGGCTTACGACGAAATTACCAATTACCATAACTTGAGTTCGCATCATGACTGAATTAACGCTCCAACGTATGTTGTATGTGTTGCATCGACCTGAGACACATCACATCTTGTTCGGCAATCACAATTTAAATTAGTCTGAGAACAGGTGTTTACTTACTGACTTAAGTTGGGAATCTAAATCGATGGGCACGAGATTAGTTCAAAAGTCAAGTGAATTTTAGGGACTTGACTAAGGTGAGCAAAAATGCTGAAGTTCTGAAATTCAC
>JAQGAC010002214.1:0-10967 GCA_034696585.1 Isotomurus maculatus
AGCCAGCAGCGTAGTAAATCCTTCGTCCTTCTTGGAATGGAGCGTATCTAATCTCATTATCTCAGGTGAAACTGGATAAAGATAATCTTATTTTCATCCCCAACAATCACCCTGCTGAGCAATCATCGTCATCCAACCGAAGCTTCTATTATCACACCACCTTTCGTTCATGCAAGACCAAACCAAACCTAATCATTCTTTGAAACTTACAAATGAAGATAGACCAGTCGACAGAATATTTGCATAAGATGACCAGATTTCATTCTTCCTCTATGAAATCTGTCACTTTAAATTTTACGTCACAGTCACCGTCAACAACTTTTTTAGAAGTTAAACGTAGAAACATGACACTATAAAAAGCTGACAGTTTAAAAGTAAAATACAGTTTGTAGTAAGTATGTTTTTTCAGCTTTTTCAGTAAGCTTTAGAAAATGTGACTACTTTTCGGACAACTTCTACTAAACTGTGAACATGATAGACAGCCCAATGTGATGGGACATGATTTGGGAGGGTAGCGAATAATGAACTCATACATAATTCTGTATCAACGTGATACATATTGCGTTACGTGACTTTGAGAACTTCTAATTAATTCCAAACCAAATGAATTCCATGTGTTTAAAATTGTAGCTGCGTCTTTAATTCGAAATGCACTCGAAGACGTTGACACACAAAGATTCTTTTAATATTTAAGTAGAGCATGTAATATGTAACTTCTTGAATCAAGCAGAAACAAAACCGAAATAAAGTACCTCAGTACACTTTCAGCAACTTACTCATCTACTAAATGGAATAGATATAAATAGGGTGGAAAATTGTTCAACCCTCAGTACTTGATTTTTAAAAACAAGCGTTTGATGCATCTGTAGAAGCAAGAGCTTGAGTTACAAGACACTACACAAGAAAGTTTTTTGTTCAAGTGTTAAGTGTTAGAGAGACCTTATGAGGGAAGCATTCAGATCTATCATTCCCCTCAGCACTGACATGTTACAAGTAGTAAAACTAAAAATTTAAGCAGAGCAGATGCAAAAAAGTCAGAAGCATTTACGCATGAAAGCAAGAAGGGATGGGATTCCTTCTACTGCATAACGTACGATGAAAACAGATCACTTGCATCTCGTTTTGACCTTTCCAGGTCACCTATGAAAGTAATGAAGGGTTTTACTTTTAGCTGTGTCTCTTTCAGGGTGAATCCCTCTGGAGGAGTCTTATGTGTCGTGCTTATATTTCGAAAACATCAGTCACAACTACTATAAGGAAATACGACAAGCCTTTTTAACTATACATAAGATCATCTTCACTATCTATAAGGTAAAGTTATACAGAGCTCTTAGAGACGTGAATATTTATTCGTTTCACTTGTAAAAGGGTTAGCATGCTAAAACTCGAATGCAGGTATGGCTATTTCAAAGAATGAAGCTCTTTCAATTTTGCAAAAAGGAAATAATGAACAACCATCAATCCTCCATTCAAGCAGATTTCTTTGAGCACTTCCTTGGAGGCAGAACTTCAAAGCAATAACATAAATACATTTCTCATTCGCAATCCTACACATGAAGTACACATGGTTTAACAAAACCTTTTGATTCAGACACGAACTGGCTCTCTTCCTTTTTATTCAATTGAATTCAATACGCATAATATAATAGATACATAGATGATTTCAAGACTCATATATTCAATATGAGATTTGCAAACTAAAGCATATTTTTGCTCGTGAGCTTTCTCATATCTTTCATGCTACAAAAATTATTACGATGCAGGCCAAATCCTTAAGCGAAACTACAATTTACTACATGTCATGAGCAGAAGGGTATGGTGAAATTTAAATTCTACTAACTCCGCATGTGATGTCTTCTATTTGCTTTGTAATATTACTTACAGTAACCGATCTAGTACACACAGAATAGTTTTACAGTAGATACGCATTCTTATAAATTCAATCTGAGAAGGACTTCCATTTTGGACTTAAGAAAAAGTCACTTTCTCTTATACCAACAATTCATCCGACAACCACAGGAAAGTAAGATTTTAGGAAGCATTTTTTGTGGGAGATTTACTCTCACCAACACAAACAAATGATCCAACCTACTTTGCATGCTGCCTCTGCCTTCTCTTAATCTTAAGTTGCAACTGGATTTAAAGCGATTTCCTTCCTTCTTCTGCTCCCGCACCACCGTCGTTCACATCAAATTTCATTTCATTTCTACCCCTTTCCATTTTACTTTATTTCACCCTTTCTTCCCTGTTTTATGATGAACCTACCTCATGCAACTCTTCCTGCGAGCAACCCCACCAAAACCCAAACAGTGCGATCTGATCTCCCAAACTCCCAATGCCTGCTTTCCGCAAACATTAAAAACCTACAAAAACTCTCACACACATCAATCTTTATTGTGTTGCATTATCGATCACCTCGTTCGTCAACTCCTTGTCTGTCCCAAGACATGCAATGCAAACCCTCCTGCTTCTTATAACAAACCCGTGCACAACTTGATTCCTTCGTGTCTCCATTCGCATTATTCCTGTTTCTTCACAAAAACATATTCACAACAGGACTCGTTTTCCAATTCAAAGTATTTCAAAGACATTCTTTTTCACTGCTCATAAGGAGGAAATGCTCCTCCCCTCTATGGCTCTTTCGCTCCTTACAAATATCACAAGCTTAGACACGAGGACAGTGGGGAGTCACAGTCTTTTACTTCCCTAAAACTTTTGTCAAGTCTTTTCATTTCACCATTCAAACCTACCATCCAGCAAGACCGGATATTACAGTTCATCTTTCACGTGCTGCGTTGGGACATAAACTTTAACACATTTACCTGAACCACGAAAGAAAGATTCCATTCTATAAGCGAAATGCCCCTGTCTCGTCCCTTCACTTACATAATAAAACCTTTCATTTTAGAATTCAACTCACTCACTCTCCAACCTATTCCATTATGCTGTACCGAATAAATGAGAAATAAAAAGTCCACGTGAGAGAAATAAGATCCGTACTTACGTGTGCCTAATCTGATTTTAGAATTACTTTTTTCTCATTCTAAAACCTCCGGGAGAGATTACTAAGCAAGTATAACAGAGTCGGCTTATTTCCTCTGCACAAACATTAATTTATTCTTCATCCTTTCACAGAATGATTTGATGTATAAATAATACTTTCAAAAGCATAACAAGACATTAGACAAACAACACAGTATCGTGGATACATGACCGTGTACGTCAAATCATTATCCCATGAGGGTATTTGAATCTGAACTGTTTGATTCAAAACACAGGAATAAATGTTGAATCTCATGGGATCCTTTGCGTAGTCACAAGCATTGAAATCTGATACTGTTACGAAAGACACAGACAGCCCATCCTTTAAACACTTTAAACTAAACCTAATCAATCATTTAATAGCCCGTAATAGGATTATCATTAGACTTTGTAGCGAGCTTCTTAAGGTGTCTGAAAAAACACGGCTTCTTACTGAGATTCAATCAATTCTACACTCCCGAAGCAATCATTCACTTTAATGACATTACTAGAGTTTGTGTTACATGCAACACGCACCTCAATATAAAGAACCACAACACATTACTGTAATAGACAGCAACAAGCAAACAGCAGCAGGTACGACAAGCTCCAAGCTCGACCAAAAATAAACTTTCTTTCTTATGTCTGACCTGAGACAAAAAATAATCCAGCCGAGTAGTAAATCACAGAAATAATACGATTACAACTAAGCCTCGCTCAATTCCAAAGATGGTATGGACTGATAGCATGCTCAACATTTTCTTTGTCCAAGATCATTTCCTAAGTAAGCAAGAGTTTTTCTTCATCGTTTAGTTTTATACTCTTCGTACACATCTCATCTAAGAAGACCCACATCAAACCTCCTAAGCCACTACTGACTTATCTCCACGAGACGATTCTCTGATTGAATTGAATGATCACAGAATAAAACTGATTTGAGAATCACCGGGTGTTTCCTCGTCCACACCCCAAAAAGAAAACTCTACGAAACTTTTCTTAGGCTGTACTGTGTATAGAGATAAGGAACTAGTAGAAGTGGTAAAGCTATCAGTAATAGGTAATTGTGGTTCTCGTTCAAGTAATTTACTTTCCTCTTAGACTCGCTCTCATCGTTCTTCTCATTTCCAATCACATCCCAAACAGACTCTATAGTTTCTTATTATTATCTGAGAACCACTACTAGCGATTTACATTTCATCTGTTGATTTCATCGAACTACCCAATCTAATAAGTGAACCTGTTATCATCATCACATAGCCGTTCTGAGAGTCATAATGAAACTAAATAATAATAACGGGATTTCTCTCTCTCACTGTAAACTGATTACCTGGCCTAAGTATACCAGCTCGTATCAAATCAAGAAGTCCCCTCCTAGTTTGTAAATGTTCATTCAATTACTGCAGTAAGGACAACGACAGAATTATCATCAGGCTAACCAATTTATTCTCTCGAATCCTGTTTTTCTATTTCTCTCGCCTGGTGAATCCCAAATAGACTTTAGTTTACCCTCATCGTTGTCTCCCACCTACTTATTATTTACACAATCAATGTGTAAATGTATCTTCCTCCTTCACGCCAGCCTTATTCTTGTTCCAATCCGAAAAGTCCAAATTAGCTTTCTTTCCCCACGATGCATTCTCTCCAGTGCATCAGTCGGAGTTGCAATGTGGAAATGCATGCAGTCTTCATGAAACACAATCAATAAAAAGGTGCAGTGTACCTAATGCCTAATACTCTGTCTTGAATCTGAGGGTGAGTAAAGGTCGCGTGACTAGTGTCAGAATAAGGGGGAAATCATAGAAACTTATACACAGTCAACAGTGTGCATTGAACCTTTCCCTGCATGTGAGTTCATTAGTTTAATAGCAACCAAATAGTATACAATTTTTCAGGCGTTTAGACACACTTTTCACGAACAAACTGATCGCTTCGAGGCGAGAGTCTAAAGACTGAAGTCCAAATTCCATGCATAATATTTGTCATTTGGAACAGAACATTCCAAAATGAATTAGAAAAGCTATTAGGAAATCAGAATTGTGTGGTGTTTGGTCACGGTATGATGTAACCCGCATGGTTCAATCTAATTCTATCATCGACAAGACCCTTAGAGCATAAATAAATCTGTCTCTAAAATATACTCCTACTTCTTATCATACGCTTCCAATTTATGACCCTACTGGTTTCACTTGTGGTCTGTGGGTGTTTGATACACATTCTGTGTCAAAGCCAATACAATAATACTAAACTGTTTTGGAAAATTTACCCCAGAGAGATTTCCATCTTCCCCACACACAGCAAATGACTTCAAAGATGAGTGTGCAGATAGATTGAGAGGGTAAGGAAAAGTGCAAAATGACATCTCTTTCCAGACATGATACTCTTCTGAGTTTGACTAAAAGCTCCTTATTTTCCGTTCTCGCCGTTACACAACATGAAATCACCAGCCCCACAGCCCCTCTGGCACATGGCCTGGCCTTTCATTCCTCACCATTTCATTTCTGCGTCCTCCAGGGACTTCATTCTTTCTGCTGGTTGCGGTGGACAAGGATCGTTTGCCTTGATACTCTGCCAACCAGCCATATTCTGATACTTTCATACTTTTACTTAGCTCAGCAGATTACAAACGACACGAACCACACAAAAACTTCAACACAGTTCAATGTTAGAACATCACAAAGCTTACATGAAACAAGTACTACACACACCGTTAGGAAACTTGTACTTTGCACTAGCGTCAAACAAACACTAAAATGTGGAAAGTAGAAAGTAATGTGTACTTTACTCTGACAGTACTGAGGTCTCAAGGGACCTCAGCGTATGTTTGTATGTATGTTATCCTGTCCACTACTGGCGACTCTTTGCCAACCTACAGCTAAACCCAAGTTATTGCAGTGATATGAATCTTATTCTAACTTCCAAGCTTTAATTTTGACTTTACTTGCACTTCCGAACGATTTCAGAGGCTTACTGAGGATATAGGATATCTGTAGAGTACCAGTGGTCATATATTTTGAAAAGCGAAATAATATAATTCAAAAAGCCTTTTGTAATTTCGCCTGGTACAAATGCAACTTTAATCATTTCATTCTTCCAATTTTGTTGACAGGATGTGAAATCGCAAATGGCAAAATAGAATTGCTACTTGAAATGAGTTTTACTTCTTTTGTTTCTTGACACTCTTCGTCATATTTGGTGGCTCAGAGTGGAAGTGAGTTTACGCGTAACTTTTACTCTCATTAATTCCATACTAGAACGGAAACCGAGAAAAGAGGGAAAGCTGCCTATTCCGCACAAATGGATTTAGTCAGGATCGAAATAATGTGCAATCTCAGCAATGCAAATATCCCATTGTCTCGGTACTTTCTCATTACTACTTTCTCTGAAATGCCCATCATCATCATTTTGTGTATTTCCACGCTGAGTTCATTTCCTGTTCCATGGAAAACCACCACTCCCCTCAGGTAAAGTAACTAATCAAGAGGCCCATTTCAAATGCACTATACCTCCTGCCTTTTGCCACAAAGAATATCTTTTTGCCCATTGTGCTATTGTCCTATTCGTTTACGGATCTCCATTCATCACCCATTATTCTGGGTTCTATTGCTCAACATGTTTTCGACTTTTCTTATTACCAGCTTCAGAGCCTATATACCTTCAATCAAACAATACGATGGGAGAACAAAGGATTTCTAAAAATTCTGTTGTACTGCACTGACTCCCTGACTTCTAGGAATCGCGAGAGTTGGAGTTGTAATCGCTGCGTAGTACTACTAAACGAAATGTTGCAGGAACAAGAAGTCTGCATCTATGACATTCCATTACAGATACAGATCGTCGTTCAGCCCAGCACAAAGCTCTGGTAGTTTCCTCTAAATGGGAAATGGGAGTGTGTTTGTGATTTAAAGAAATCCTTAGCAAATACACGTCTGAACAATGACTCCTTTCACTTTCCTTTCCTTCCAAGTCATTGTATCCTTCCGTTTCGTGTTACACCGATAGCGTGTGGCTTGCTTTAGCTAAAAGTGCAATAAAATCTCTAGCTCGTTGTTTGAGATTTTGCAGACAAACTCGAGAGCTCAAGTTTTGTGTCAAACATTTTATACCTCTTTTATAGCAGCCTTGCTCTTGAGACTTGACTCTTCCAAGAAGATAAAGAAAAATTGGCATCACCACCTCGACTACAAGATAGGAGACAAGTTTAATACGTACTAAAATTTTTTGCTCTTTGCCAAAATACAAAACATTTCATCTCTCACTTCCCAATGGAAAAATGCGATGCATCTTTCATTCCGCAAAGATTGCATGGCATGTACGTGAGTGCGTAAAGTCTTTCACCATTCCTTTACTCGATTGTATGTAAATTGTGTGTAGTGAATTCAACGGGGCTTATTTTATCTCTGCAGAACATAAAATCCACATCGACACACAATCCACATCTCCAACTCTTTCCTCAAACAGCCTATCGTTTTAAAGCTTAAATAAAAGATTCCTCAATCTTCACGCACTCGTCTATCTCTCCCAGTGATATTTACGAGAGCAGACAACTTGAAAGCCTATTTCATCCTTCGTTTCTTTCTTGATAAACTTTGAGACCTGAAGTGACGGGATGGCTTGGCTTGTGTGACAATCTATCCTGTGCCACACAGTTTAGTCTCTATTTATGCTGCACCCATCATTGCAACCTGAGTCAAAGGTTATCTCTCTGTATATCTCCTTTCAAAATTGTTCGCTTGTGTACGTAATCAAGGATGCAGTCTACTGTCTAATTGACGCTGGTTCTTCACCTTTTCTAAAAATACTCCTTACAGTAATCTCTGCTTTCTTCAAAATTATTGAGTTACGATGTCAGGCGAAACAAGTACTCCACCCATTCTCATCATAATAACCTGCAAGCTCCCTAAAAAGAAAATAAGAGCTCGTTATCCTAAAAATACTGTGTTGGCTTGTTATGCGTTCCCAACTACCAACTCACTTGCCTGTGGATGGACCAACACAATCTCTTAACTAAAATTATATTTCCGCACACTAAACTTTATTCCCTCCCTAACTTCCTACTTTATAAAAAGGAAGAAATCTCATCCCCTTCTTGAAGACAAGTCGATCAAAGCCACACGTAGCGCTGAGCGTATGAAAAGTTATGTGTTGCATTCAAAGCCCTTCTTCTATAATCATCTCCCCTCCTTAACATCTTTTCATTAAATTTCTCTTCCGGCAAGAAATATCCCAACCAAAAACCAAAAGTTTACTCCCTTGGAAGCAACACTATAATGGATACCATGCGAGAGAAAGAATCCATGTAAAGCACTGCCACATAAACCACAACTACTCTCAAAATTTAAAAGCCCATCATTTTTCAACCTTTCATTTTGGACAAAAAACAATTTGTTATTAAGGCGTCTCTCCTTGTTTTACTTTAAAACAGTCAAAGAAATCTACCGCAACCCAAAGCCGCTGAAAGTACAATACTACAAGGGAAAACTCCTTAAGAAGCTCCTTTACATGATCCCAAATACAAATGTGCTCTGGTCTTCCCTTGTACTTTAGTTCATGAACAAAAGTGCTGCACACCAACACCATCAACCATCTCCACTGCAGATCAACCCTCCTACTTAAAAAAGTTTCTGAACCACTTTCATCGCTTCCTCAACTTAGGACAGAATGTTATCCTCAAGTGTTGCTCGTGTATTATTGACTATCACTGCCCATTTTCCTTCTACAAGGAAACTCTCAAGACAGAGATTAATCTCAAATCTGATACACATGCGAGCATCTCATTATAAACTTTATTACACCATTACTCATCTTTCCTCTGATACTTTGGAAAATCTAAAGATTTGAAACATTCTGGGGACGTGACTTTGCATGAGATTTTGAACAAAAATGAAAAATGATTTAGGTAGAGCAAAATCGATTGCACATAAAAAAGACTTCCATTGTATGTTGTTCTTGCATCAGAAGTCCCTTTCTGCTGAACTTTATAAAAATGCATGCTTGCATATACTGTAACTCCTACCTTTTCAGTTGATTTTCTATTTACCCCTCCCTGTTTACTTATAAAGTTAATGCATATCCATTAATGAGTAATGACTAATGACTCTTCAACAATGCATCCGAGATGACCCTGACTTACTTAGAAAGAGTTTTTAACAAAAATAAATGGATAACTGTTCTTTCCATTCATCCCTCCTTATTTACAACACATGAACCCAAATTACTTTCTTTACAAATACCTGTTGTTCAATAGCCTCATAAAAGATCTCACACTCTCATATTTGTAAATCATTACCAGCAATCATTAATAATATTAGTCAACGTCGAATGTCAAACAAGACTCCGTTTTACTGCATCCCATCCACCGACGTAATAAAATAAAGAACACATAACCTTTCCTCTCTTTACTCCCTAAATAAAGCCAAAGTATACATCATTACACAATGAACATTAAACTTCTCTCGTTCCCACATACTTTTACAAGGACCCAACCTACGAGAATGCTAGTGACGATATTAGTTTAAGAAGGGGTCTATTATTTACTCTTACGCGTCGAAGACCCTCGTGGAACGAATCAAAGTTAATGTTGAGAGTATACTTTGGATCCAATGTGAACGAACAAATCATCATTTTATATTCAGTCGCTGCTGCTTCAGCCTGCAACGTGAATGTGACATAATTGTGAGAACCCCAGGTTTATGATTATTATTATGAGAAACTTTTGGCATTTGTAAATCATTTCCACAGCTGTTCTATTCCTCACACTCCTTTGTTACTTTTTTCATCCCGTTGACACTGACAGCATACTGACTGACTAACTGATTGTAATACAGTGTGAATCGATTGCACGGGAGAAAAGTTTCAGTCATGTAATATTTCTCATATCAAAGTATGTCTCATCAGTATCAGAAAGAATTCTTACTTCGTCTTTTATATAATACGAATTTCATGGTTCATGTCAGCGCAACAAAAACTGTCACAGAAGTCATTCCATGAGAGACACATCCACTTTTTCTTCTGTACACTTATCATGTCTATTCTTAGAATAGAAACAAATTTGTTTTTAATGAAAAACTGTAAGATAGATACGGTGAACTCAGACCCCTTTTAATTCAGACCAGATTTTTATCCTTTCTACCTCACAGCTTGCAGTGTGTGTTCTCGTTTAATGAAGTTTCGTTTATTGGCTAGATTGGGTAGATGGTTTGTATCGATAGATGTGAAGCTGTGAACTGTCACAGAAAGCAATGCGTATGACGATATGACGCACACAGTTACATTTCGATTAAGTTCAGTATGGGGAGGAAAGATTAAATTTTTATTTTTGTGAGCAGTCTGAGCTTCGTTTCTTGGTAAGCCTTTCCCCCTTTGAAATCGGGTTGCTCTAACCCAGACACTCAACAGTCAGCACTTTCATTTCGTTCGGGTTGAAAATCTCTTGAAGTTTTTAGCACCAAAAGGCCAGAGAGTGTCGAAGAGAGGCGATCTTTAATCCAAAACACTTGCTCCCATTGATTCAATTACCAGATTCAATCCATAACCCTTTTTCATCTTTGTCATACACTTCGTTTTGTACGAGTGAGACAGACAGGCACGATAATCCTTAGCTTTGCTGTGAGATAAATAAACAATCTCGGAGTCTGTGGCAAATGGATTTATTCTGCCATGTCCAATCATCTTGCAACCCAAGATTTTTACTGTCTTATTGGAAAGATTGAAGTGCTATGCATTCAGTTTAATAAACTTGATTTTTGAACACGAATGAATGAGACGAGAAAAATAAATGTATTCAGTAAGGCCATTAAGACTGCATGGAGTGTCAAAAGAAGTCAAATTTATTTCATACTTCCTATTCACTACATGGATCACGTATCACACATGCAACTTCAAGATGTAATTCTCTAACATCAATCTTAATCTTGCTTGCCATTCTCCATCAATCTCGACTTGCAGAG
>JAQGAC010002215.1:0-10964 GCA_034696585.1 Isotomurus maculatus
TAAGTGTCGGGCTATTCCACACTTTAACTGCTTCTGTGTGTGTGTGATTAAGGGTCATTCATGTTTCATCGTTGTTTTAAAACGGAGGCGATTAGACGGAGTGTAAATGTTCCCTTAAGGCTTAAACGATGAATTGAGGAGTAGGGAAGATTGGTGTGTGTAATTAAGGAGAGTCCCGGTTTCCTGCGACGTGACAAATGCGCGTAAAAAGCTTCACAACCTGCCACACACGTCCGCATCGTTTCTCATCTCCTGACTTAAACTTCTTCTCCTCCGACTTAATGTATGCAAAGCAAATAAAAATTATTGCACGTCGATTCCACATTTGGTTAATATTCCTTCTCCTCCACTTAAGCAGCCGCCGTGACAAACGGAGAGGCTTAAGTTTTTGCGGGTTCCTCGCGAGTGACAGATGGGAAAGAGATGACAGAGTGACAGAAAAACGTTGAAATGTGGAGAGAGATTAAGTTGGACGTGTAGAGGGGGGGAGATAAGGAATGGGGGGGGTTAAATTATTTAAGTTAAGGTGCCATATGGCCATGACTCTGATTGTGTGTGTGTGTGTTAAGTAAGTTTGTTCCAGGTGAGTGAGTGCGAGTTAAGCGGAGTTCGTTAGTTACTTAATTGGGTAAACATTTGCCATTGACATTCCCCACTGATCCCATTTTAACTTAACGGCCAACAACGACGCTGCCCCACTTCAGACTTAAACTAATTCGTGAATACTTAAGCACGACCACCACACACAAATAAAAGGTGCTTAAGTCCACACACATTAATTTATTTGGAGTATTTTATTTCGTAGAGCGGATTTATTTAAGGGGGGTTATGTAGGGTGTTATGGGGGGTGAGAGTGTCCAGGGGGTGGTGCAGGTGGGTAGGCACATTTAAAGGTTACGGGGTGGGAATGGTTCCATGAGAAATTGTAACTGTTCCCTCGTAATTCCCGTGGGGAAGTGGGTCACCCGACAATCCTCACTTTGTTCATTCAGGAAATCCGACTTACTTCTCGGAGATTTATTGACGGATTAATTACTCCCATTGTTAGCCTCCTCGTCTCTCATTGTTGTCGCCCATTGTCTCCAACATTAACTACCGCAAACTTCATTTGCTCCTCAGCATCTATTTTTATTTTACACGGGTTAATTAGCTAACAGCAAATGACGAATGAATTATGTGTTTTCTACAGTTGATTGTTCAGGGTGGACTTTCCTTTTGTTATCTAAAGAGACACGTACGCATTGTGAATGTGCAGGGAGTCAATTATCTTTTGCAAATGGATTTCTGTGGTGGCGAGGAATTAATGAGGATTGAGAAATAAATTGAAACGTTGAGTGTAATTTTTGAAAAAGCGAGTAAAGTGAATTGCACAAGAAATAAAGCAGAAGCTGCGAGGTTTGTTGGCTCGTCAATTGTTGTTTCCCACCTGCAATTAATTCGCAATGAGGGGCTCACGTTCATCCGGGACTCGTTGCATTGTTTGTGATTGTTGTGGGGAGGAAATTGAGGGGCGGAGTGGGTCATTATTGCGACGGGAGGGTTGAATGCGGCTGATTTGGTTCGTGGGAGGCCAAAAGGGCACGCGAGACGATCCAGATCACAAAATTGGATTGTTGCGAAATATGAGAGAACAGGTTGGGGAGACTCACCTGGGGAAACTCACCTGAGATTTCTAATTAGGAGATTACGCAGGGAGATGAAAGTTTCTTGTTTCCTGAGTAATGCGATAAGGTTAAGTCATTCTTCCCACGCGCCCAGCTTCCTCCTTCCTTCCTCCTTCCTTCCGAGTGTTAAGTGATAAGGTGACAATATCAAATGATTACAGGTGAGCTTGTGTGAGTGCAGGGAAATTAGGAAATCAATTGCAACTCGTGTAGAGTTTCTCTCGGAAGGAAGAAGTTTGTTTGTTGGTCTGGTGAATGCGGAGTTACGCAAAGAGGCGCTTCGGTGATGCCCAACTGCCCACAAATAAATTAAACCCTGCACAGTTAGGATGTGTTTTTGTGCTTAAGGAGAAGCCCCGTTTCCAGGGAGACGGCGGAGGTTGACTGTAGGCTCATTAGGAGGAAGGCGAAATCTGAACGAGATTGCTGGGGAATAAACGCGAGGAATTGTCTCAGGAGCGAAGGATTCAGTTTATTTTAATCTGCGAAGGTTACTCTGCGGCTGTGGAAGGTTCTGAAGAATTTGCATGGGCTGCATTTAGTGAGGGTGTGTCATAAATTGCAGAGGGAATAAATTTATGCGCCTTCTTTTTAGTAGACAAATGAATGAAGTTGCTTAAGGAGGATTGCACACGGGGTGATCTGGTTTGTTTGGGAGTTGTGCAATTAGTGAGCGAGTAATTGGTCATCTGTGATCTGATTGGGAAGATGACCGAGTGAGTGAGTGTCGTCCTTGAGACTCACCTGTCTCCCTAATTGAGGTGGATGCTCACCTGTTGCTGCTGCATCTCTCGTTGCGTGCAATTAGGAAGACGGAGGAGGAAGGAATGCTTCACAGACTCCGTTACTCCCAACACAGGAGAGAGGCTCAATGGACTCGGAGGGATGATGCGGGGAGGATGAGAATGTTGCTCCAATTTATTCTCCCTGCTTGTTTTTAGGGACTCCCTGTATGTTACGGGTAGTTGGGAATCTGTATGCGAATTTAATTAGGAGGGATTCATTGTTAATTCAGAGGGATTAAAAGAGATTTGGTAACGGGAGGAAGGCGCTTCCGTTACTTCCACTTTTTCCACTCAAATTGATGCGAATCTGAGGAATCTTGAGATTAAGACGCATTTCCTTCGATTAAGATTAAGTGAGGAGATTAAGATTAAGTCTGAGGTTGAGGAGGAGTGTGTGGAGGGTGATGGTCAGTGAGACGAGGAGACGGAACTGTACTCTCCTTCGTTCTTCACCTGTCGCTAATTGAAATCTCACAGGTGTTTCGTCGTGTGTAATTTGGTGGGCCACAGGGCGCTCCAATTCCCCAACCAGTGGGATTAAATGAGAAGGATTATTCGTCACACTGAATATATTTAAGTCCGAACTGCCCTGAGGAATTATGTCACCGCGACTTAATCTTTCTGCCTTCTTTGTTGGGTGAATTGCATTAAGCTCCTTTTAGTTTAAGTCTAATTGTCAATTGTCCTTCAAGTACAATACGCATTTTAATTCGCATAGCGGTATTTATTTTCTTGTAGCCTGAGGCTTAATGAGTTGTGATTGGGATGTTTCTAATTTTAAGTTGGTTAGTGGGAAACTTGAGATTCTTTTGTAATTAAGGCGAGACAATGGGGAGAGTTGGAGGAAATGAGGAAGAAGGAAGGTGAGAAAGTTGTGCTTAAGGATTTAATGTGAGTGGGAGGAGCGAAGGAATTAAACAAATTTATTTATGGGAATGGGGGAAACAATTTAATTTTATTAGTTGGAATTGAGGATAAGATTTGAATTATTTGGATAGTGAGAGATGACTTAATGTGGAGAGAGAGAAGGGAGGAAGACGCTTAAGGAATAAAAGGCGAGAATTGCGTTAAGTGGAATTGCGCAAGTGAAGAGAGTCGCAATTTGACTTTGCTTAAGTGAAGACATCAATTGAAGTTGCAATAAATTTGGCACGAGAAGAGAGTCGTCGTCGTTTGTTGCTTGTGCAATTTTAATGTTGGAATATTTTGTGCGAATTAACTGCGCAAATATTTCGTGTTAAGGAGGAATGATGAGCAATTGGGATTTCGTGTGTTGGGCAATTTGGGAAGAGACACGCGTAGAATGAGTCAATGGGAATTACGGAATTGAAGTGACTCAATTTATTTCCAATTGTGTTTTTAGGGAGGGTGACAAATGAGAGTAAAAATTAATTAGGGCAGATTGGATGGGGTGAGATGAAGTGGAGATTAAAAGAATGAAAGTGGGGAGATGGCTTTTGAGATGACCCCAAGAGGAAATCACTTTCGATGGGTGTCATTTAAAAGGAGGAGTGACAAGCTGCAGATTAAGAGATTAAGTTTTGGTGGTGGAGGAATTCGGGGGACGTGGGGGGGAGGAGAGGGAGGGCAACGAACGGGAGATAATTGCCTCACGTTTGGCATGCAAATATTGCAAATTGGAGGCGATGACGAGTCTCTTTATTGCACACGTTCATCGATTATCGGAAATCGCATCTCTACTGACCCAGTTTCTTTTGCAGTGGTGGCTGCAAGGTTCCTCCCACCCAAATGCACGAGGGGGTGGGGCTCATTTCTCCCCCGCCCCCCCTGTACGTTAATATTCAGACTGAAAGGAATTTTTATCACGTTGTTTTTGTGTCAGGATTTATTTATGAGGCGAGTTTAATTCAAAAGGAATTTGGAGGTGGCGATAAATCAGATTTAGAGATTGTTTTAAGTATTTTTATTATTTATGGGGCTAATCGATTTGTTTTTTAAAGATTTGCATTTAGGAGATAATTAGGAATGTTTTGTTTTTGAGATTCTTTTAAGAATTTGAATATTTAAGTTGTGTTTAATTTGTGAAGGAAGGATTTGATTAATTGAGACCCCCTCAGAGTAGTTTGATTAATCGAGTGGCCGTGTGTGTGCGTAGAAACTGGAAGATTAAGTCTGCAGCCCACCTGCCACCGCACTCCTCTCAATTTTGAATCCTGCAGAATTAAATTAACTTTTGAATGCGACTGCCACTGAACTGCCTTTAGAAATTGGGAATTGAATTTCGAGAAGAAAAGAGTAGCGTTGGTTTTTGTGCCGTGGCGAAGGTTCTTCGTGACAAATGGGGAGTCTTTTGTGGAGGAAATTCTGCGGAGGAGGCGGCGGCAGGCACGGCTGCGTCTTTTCTTCGATTCGTAGAATGCAAATCTTTTTGTGGGAATCCCCTGCGGAGCTGTTTAAGTTGTGGTTGCTAGGAAACACTCTAAAATCAAAAAGTCTAAAATCTAAAGGAGATTCGGTTGACAGGACAGGTGGGAAATTTATTTATTCCTTCTTCGGCTGAACTGCAAAGGAGGAATCAATTTATTCGTTCCCACGGGGAATTATTCACTTTCGTTATTAATTGGGGGTTCATTTTTTATTCCTGGTTTTTTGGATTTCAAATGACAAGGTTTTTTTGAAATTCTAGAGAATTTAATGAAAAAAGCCCTAAGGGGATTAAAAGGAGAGAGGGGGGAATGTTTGTTTAATGTTTTTATGATTGCGGAGAGACGAGCAATTAGCGGAGATTAAGAAAAGCTGCTTAGTTTTTTATAGGAGACACATTTTTAGGTTTAGGGAAGAATAAAAGAAGAAGAGGAGTCAATAAACTTTCGTCTCAGTCTGCCTCAGTTGTGCTTATCCACCCGAAACGATAACCGTCCCTCATCCACTTCAATTCACAACGAATCTTTTTAGAAGCAGAATTCCACAGGCAATAAAACCTGGTCGGTTGGGTTTAGTAGAAATAAAAATTATGTAAACCAGGTGAATTTTAATTCCCCATAAATTCAATTTCTAAGGAATTATAAGTAAATTTATTGAGCCATATGGTGTGGTGCTTTAAGGGGGGGTAATAATCAAAAGGGGGGGAATGTAACGGAGAAGTGGGTGATTGACGGACGTTGGCTATTCTGGGCTTATTAATTGCATTGTGTCCGTCTAATTGAGAAAGACACATTCGCCGCTATCCCATCGCCCCACTTCTTTGCCTTCTGCTTAAGTCTCCACTGTTAAATAGGCGATTGTTATTAGTAGAGCAGATTTTAAATATTAAGTGGAGCTTCTTCCCCCCTCCCCGCCCCCCAAAACGGCCCCCGGGTGGTCCCGTTCCCCCCGAAATAAAAAAGGAATTTGGGTTTTGCGTGTGGACACGAAGTTTGTGAGGTTTATGGGGACTAATGAGAATTTAGAGGGCCGTTTAAGGAAGGAGATGAGGTTGGCTCATAAATATTTAATTAACACACATTAAGGCGGTTGCTAAGGAGAGGGGAGATGAGTTTGTTTAAGGCGGTTGCTAAGAGGGAAGTTGGGTGACACAATTCAGGGTGAGTTGATTGTTACGACAGAAGATGACTTAATAAGGACGGTGGGATGGATTGAGTCATTTTGTGGGTGGGGGTGACGAGCCCCCCTCATTAGAGATGACTTAAGCAGATTCATTCTTATGGGGGGGAGGGGGAATAAATGCGGGTTGATTGGAGTGACGGGATAATCGTGCGGGGATTTGAATATTTGTTTAAGTTTGGAGTGTTGCCAGAGATTAAGTGGAGTGTGGAGATGCGGGGTGTTTAATGAACAGCCTTTGACCTTCCCCTTAACCCTTAAGCAGTTTAATTGAGTGACGTGATTGTGAGTCACCCTGTGTGGAAGATTAAGTGGAGAGACGTGGTTGTTAGTTTAAGTCACCCTGTGTGTCTCACTCGCTCGCTTAAGCTGTCTCAGGTGGAACGGGTCTTTTCTCGCCAATTTACTCCCATCCCAATTTATTCGCTTAAGTTATGGGCTCGTGTTTAAGTGCCAAATATTCGCGTGGTTTTATGGGACTCGTTTTTTTATTCGCTTTTCGAAATTTCATGAAATTTTGAGTGTTAATTTGAATTTTATTTTATTCCAGGAGGATGTTTGGAGGGAGTGGAGTTTGCGTGCAGGTGCGGCAGTCCGCGGTGCATCCCGCGGAAGTTGGTGAGCAACGGAGAGAAAGACTGTGCCGACGGGTCAGACGAAGGTCAGTGGACTTAACTTATCGGGAGATAAGCCCGGGTTTTTTACTTACGGGTTTTTATTGGCACTTAAGCGGAGGATGTGCGGGGATGTGTGAAATGTGGGTGACTGGGAGATCAATAAAGTATGTGCGGGGTGTGGGGAGAGATTGCTTAAGGGGAGAGAAGATGGTCAGTTTGTTTGCACACGCGACACTTCATTAGAAATCTTCTGATTGGTTGCATTGTTCATTGACAATGGGGGGGGGGGGTTATGGGGGGTGAGGGGGCTTATGGGGGGGAATGACCCACAAAGACAGAAAGTTGGACGACGTCGGAGAGGAAAGCGAAAGTTGTCTTTGTGATTTCCCATTGAGAGGCTGTTGGCCCAACCGGCCACTCCGCTTTGCTTAAGGACAGCCACCCAGTCTGCCTGCTTAAGTCGAATGCAGAGGAGAGGAGTGCTTAAGTGTGGTTGCTAGGGAGAGAGTGATGCTTAATGACTGTTTGTTTGTGTGTAGGTCAATGGGACCCCTCGGAATGCGCGATAAAGAACGAAACCTCAGAGGACATCAGATTCAAACGGAGCCCAGGTGAGACACACCGCGCGTTTATTGTTAAGGGGGGTGGTGGGGGGGAGGGGGGCTGTTACGGGGGGTGGGGAGTGTGGGAACTCGCACGCACTTTGTTCCTCCGAGGAAGTGCAGCTGAAGTTGACCCACTTCCACTTCCGGTGACGACAGGGTCACCTGCTTAAGCTTCACTCTTTAATCCGATTAACTTAAGGGGGGGGGAGTTAAGGGGGGGAGTTAAGGGGGGGAGTTAAGGGGGGGGGGAGTTGTTTAAGTGTCTTGTGGTTTTGCATGAGAACTCGTCTTCCTTTTGTTCTTTCCTAACCAAAACTAACTTCTCCTTTCCTGTCAATTTGCATGGCATAACGCTACTCACTCTCAAGTGACGTGATGATGACGTCGTAGTTGACGTGCGGCACTTCTTGACCTGTCCTCTATTCATTTCTTCTTGTCTGTTCTGTCTTCCTTTGACGTCGTGTAGCTCGGGAGCCGTTTGCGAAGGGAGACGCCACGACGAAATGGTTTACTGGGGAGCGCGGTCGAACGCGGCCTGTTGGGCTTTTGTCGACGTCGCTGGGCGCTTTCGTCACTTCTGGAACGACGACTGAATACCTCACGAAGATTTTGGGATCGTACATCTCGGGAACGTATGCGCGGATTCTGTCGACATCGTCGAAAGTGTATCACGCTGTGGAGACGAAGGGAGGAGGTGGCGACGGACCGCGCCCAACGGGATTCATCGCGTCGACAACGTCGACTGAAGTGAACGGATATGCGACGACACTCCACACGACGGATTACTACAGAACGTACATCGATGGGACTTATGCGCAGCTTGTGTCTTCTTCGTCGAATGTCGACTATCCTGATTGGTGAGTCGCCTTTAGGTGGGGGTGTGGCCTTCTGGTGGCGAAATTCGACAACGCTTTTTGTGCGCAGGTATTCAACGCAGATCGATTCGACATCGCGCGTCATCGAGCCCAGCAGGGCGAGCGACGCTGATGGCGGAGTCTACCGGACGCTGCTGCCGGAAGAAGTGCGCGGGAGTTTCCGGAAAGGAGGCGGAGCTGTGGCGGAAGTGGGCGTGTCCCTCGGAGGGGCGGAGTCTGGGGGGAACGAAGTGAAGGTCACGGGGACCCACGGGAAGTTCGTCCACACGGGGGGACGGGGGGAGGAGGAGACGACGTACAACGTCTTCACGGGCAGCTACGTCAAAGGCACGAAGACGTTCCTCTTCTTCTTCGGCAACACGGCCATTGACCCCACACGGAGGGTCGCTGTGGGTCACGCGTCCAACGAAGGTCAGTGGGGGGACGCTGGAGGTCAACGGCATCTTAAGAGTGGAGACTAACGGCATTTTGTGTTTGCAGGGAAGACGCTGACGGTGGAGGGTGGCGTGCCGGGACAGCCGATGGTCGTTGACGTCAACTCCGACAACCTGCGCGTCGTGTTGAGTCCCGAGAGCCGCGGGAAAGTGACGCGCGCGGGAGGATCGCTGGGGAGCGCGCAGCAGCGGATGGAAGGCGTCCTCGTCGAAATCGAAGGCAGCGAGAGTTCCTCCGTCGCCATCGACGGAGCCAACAGAATGGGAACCCCCACAATTGGGGAAATGACGGTGACACTTCCCCAGGGGGAGGAGACGACCTCCTCCTCCTCCAGCTCCTCCAGCTCCTCCGGAGGAGTGGAGGACGAGAACGAGATCCCCAGAGGGAGGAAGGCTCCTCCATCAGCAGAGGCCATCACGCTGATTCGTCCGTCGCGGAGCGAGAAGATTTCCCTGCCCACGTTCACTGTGGGGCAGGAGGAGGAGGAGGGGGCAGGGGGGGAGGAGGAAGCGTCGACCCCCAAGGCAGTGACCTTCAAGAGTTCATCGACCTCCTCCAAGTCTTCTTCTTCTTCGTCCAACTCGCGGCCGGTCTTCAACAAGCAAAGCGGCAGCAGCGAGCGACCTCCCACGAAGAGCACCGAGAGGATCCGCGCGCTGGGATATTCGGGTAACAGAGGAGGAGGCGGGAGTTCCTCCGGGAGTTCCTCCAGGAGCTCCTCCAGCTCCAAACGCGGTCACCGGGCATTCCCGGGTCTTTTTGACACGATGAACAACGCGGTGGACAGCGACCTCCAAAGCGCAGCGTCGACTGGAAGGGCGACGGTGACGTACGTGGGATTCGCGGACTTCACGACGACAGTGGGGAACACGGTGATTGTGTTCATGCCGCGCACCAAGATGGTCGAGGACGTCGGCGCGCCCTCCTCCGCCGCGGTGACCCCCACTGCGACCTCAAAGGTCGTCGAACCCACGCGATTTGTGTACACGACTGATGAGGAGACGACAACCGAAGGGAAACGACCACTCCCCCAGGAGGAGGAGGAGGAGGAGCACATTCAGTTTAGTGTGAGTCAGGCGACTCCAAGGAAGGTTGGAGGAGGCTCCTCCATCTCCTCCACAACCCCAAAGGAGGAGGAGGAGGAGACGACGACGGCAAGGCGCGTGGAGGAGGAGGAGGAGGAGGAGCTTCCGCGTCCTCCAGAAGTCCTGAAGCCGCGCGTAAGGCCGTCGCTCTCGTCTTCCGTTCTGCTGAATTCCAAGCGAGCGTCGCTGTTCTCCTCCCCACGGGCGAAGTTCGGCGGAGGCTCGTCGAAAGTGTCGACGTCGGCTCCTTCGGCGTCAGCGTCGACGGTGATTCTGCAGAAGGAGGTGGTGAACCCCACGGGACTGGTGACGTCGGTGGTGGGGACGCTGGTGGGGAAGGACGGACGGACGACGCAGTACACGTCACTCGTGTTCGGCACGTTCATCGGGAAGAGCTACGCGCAGGTCATCAAGAGTACCTCGCGCGTCGTCGCCCCCTCGGCCACGCCCACTGCGAAGGTCCCCACCTTCGTCCGCCCCACCCGGCCGACCCCCCAGCCCTCCGTCACCTACTACGACTTCACGACTGTCAGCTCGGGCGACGACCTCAATGGAGCCGAGTTGGAGGAGACGACCACCCAAGGACCACTCCCACCCAATGTCGACAAAATGGAGGTCAGTATTACGTCGACAACTGAGAAGTCGACCACAGAGAAGTCGACCACAGAGAAGGCGACAACTGAGAAGACTCCTACGTCGACATGGAGGAGACCTCAGGAGGAGGAGGAGGTGACGACAAGAGGATCAGTTCAGTTGGAGGGATCGGAGGGGGACGCTGGGGGGGAGGAGGAGGAGGAGGGGACGACCCCCCGGGAGGAGGAGAACGAAGTCGGGAGGAAAGTGAAGGGAAGTCCGAAGGAGCAGCGCATCTCCGATGAAACTGATGACGACAATGATGAGACGACAATCCTCGTCACGCGCACTCTCCCCACGACACTCTTCAGGTGAGAAACTAACTGACGTTGACGTGGTTGGAAGTTGACGTGACGCCAATTATAAACTGACGTTGTGTATCTTTTGTATTTGCAGGACGTACACTTACTTCACAACCTTCTTCATTCCAAAAGACACGGAGACGATCACAACAGTGGCAAGTCGCGAGGACACGTCAACCTTCGTAGGCCACGTGAAGAAGACGTTCACGTCAATTGTGCCGTCGGGAACTGCCGTGGCTGCCGTGGAGAAGCCGTCAGTTGCCGTGGAGGCGTCGAAGCGGCGGCGGGAGAAGGGGCAGGTGATCTACAAGACAGTCTACACGACGTACACCTACCTCACCACATTCTTCTCAGGAAAAACAAGTTCCATCGCGTCGCGCGAGGAAACCGTCTCCAACG
>JAQGAC010002216.1:0-10959 GCA_034696585.1 Isotomurus maculatus
GAAGAAATTGTGACGCTTGATTTCATAAGTCAGTAATGGTAATATTGGTGATTCGCAAAAATATCTACAGATTTTTTAACCTTCATTATAATCAGTGAATGAATTGCATTATTGATGCTCTCGCAAAAAAGAGGTTTCGAAATTTGTCTAGAAATAAGTAATGTTGAGTTGCCTATTGTCTCTCTGTGCGTGAAGTCATAGAGAATGGAGAGTGTGGCAGTGTGGCAAACAAGGAAAGGGGTGACAGAGGATGAGTAAAATCAACGAACACACCGCCAAGATTCAAATTTGTGCAGCGCAAGTCCTGCGTTTGCAAGCTTCACCTCTCAAGTTTTTAATTATTTCAAGAAATTTTAACTCGTGACATAATCGAAATTTTTAAAAGTTTTCATAGAATTTTACCTCCTACGCGTACCTCCAAAGGGTACCGTTTTAAAGTTTTATTTCACAAGTAAATTCCCATTTTACCGGAAATGTCGATGTTTGTGGATTCTGAGGCTGAGGAATCTGAGGTAAATATAAATAAGGTTTTATTGGGTGGGGAGGGGGTTGACTTATTCGGGGGGAAGCGTAACGCTAACTTGATATTTTGTTTATTTTTACTATTAGCACGATGGGGAAGACGAGGAGGAGGAAGCTATCGGGATGGGTATCAGCCGGAACAAGAAGCGGGTAGAGAAACGGAAGAAACAAATTGACAGCGATGAGGAAGACGATGATGGTAAGTCGCGATTGATAATGGTGTGTGAATCAATTAAGGTTAAATCGTTTCTGGTGTCTGGTGCAGATGACGATGGGCAAGTTGTGAACGACTTGATCGATGATAATCCAATTGAAGAAGATGATAGTGATAATGAATCAGATGGGTCGAGGAAACGGAAGAAAAGTGATGATGAAGATGAATTTGATGATCGCTTGGAAGATGATGATTACGATCTTCTGGAGGAAAACTTGGGAGTGAAAGTCGAAAGGGTGAGTCGAACTTTCCGTACTAAAAGGTTACCACTAGTTGACGTGGGGATTTATTGGCTAATTTTTAATAAAAATGTGTTCAGAAACGCTTCAAACGAGTTAGACGAATGGATGATGAAGAGTCTGATGTTGAAGACACACAAGACCGTGGTGATGATCGAGAAGCAATTGCTAATGAGTTGTTTGTTGGCGGATCAGACAATGTAAGTTAGTATGCTACAAAACTTCAATTGAATATTGTTGTTATCGTAAGTATTTGCCTTATGAAGGAGGAAGAAAGGCCTGCTCGTCGTGAAGAACCTACCGAACAATACGCTTCAGACGAATCAGATGATTCAGAGACAGATGACTTCATCGTTGGAGACGACGGACGTCCAATTACTGAAAAGCGAAAGAAACGACCACGTATTTTTAATGACGCGAATTTACAAGAAGCCCAAGATATTTTCGGTGTAGACTTTGATTTTGAGGAGTTTGACAAATACGAAGACGAATACGACGAAGATGAAGGTATTATTTTCATTGTTTTGATCGGTGCTCAAAGGCAGATATACTGAAATTTGAAAATTGTTTATTTGCAGAGGAAGAAGACGAAGATGAATATGAAGACGAAGAAAATCAGACTGTCAGGTAAACATCAGACTTTAATGAAAAGTTCAAAAGAAAATATGAGAAACAATTCAATGTTTGCTTTTGATAATTGTAGGAAAGCAAAGAGGCAAGCACGCAAAAAACGGAAAGCGAAGTCAATATATGAGATTTATGAACCTCACGAGTTAGAAAGAGCTGGATTCACTGATGAAGATAATCGAATTCGAGCTGGTGATATTCCCGAGAGAATGCAATTACGGGTTGTTCCTGTGGTTCCTGCCGCTGAAGATGAACTAGATGAAGAAGCTGAGTGGATATTCAAATTGGCTTTCAACAAAAAGGAACTAGCCCAGATGGTTGAAAAGCAAAAGGCAGCAGTCGCTGCTGATGGCCCGGGAGGAAATCAAGAAAGTAACTGGGACGAAGATTGGGATGCTCAGACATCATTTCCTGCGCCTGCTGCAACTCACGTAGGGACTACGGTTGGGGGCGAAGAAAATTGGGAAGCTCCTGCAGCTTCTACTATAAGTCGGGTGCAAAAATCTGTACTAGCGGGAGGAGATGAGAACTGGGAAGATGAGGATTGGGATAAAGAAGGGCGAGACAATATTCCTGCGACGGCTAAATCAATGATCAGTGGTATTCACGGGGAAGACAAGTCTGTTATTCAAGTGCAGGAAGAAGCAAAACCGAAAATAATTCCAAAAATACGAAAGGCACTAGAATTTATGCGCAATCATCATCTAGAAGTTCCATTTATTGCATTTTATCGAAAGGAGTACGTCGAACCTGAGCTTAAAATCAGTGACTTGTGGAAAATTTACAGGCTTGACGCTCGTTACTGTCAATTGAGAACTCGAAAACTCCGGCTTACCACTTTATTCAAAAATATGAGATCTTATCAAGAAGACCTCATATTAGCGAAGCCTGATGAGCCTATTTCTGAGTTGATGAGATTAATTTCTGAAGACGACATGGAGCGGATAAAAGCGATTAAGACTACGGAGGAGTTCAGAGATATGTCCATGTTATTTAATTTATATTATCTGGAAGATGTTCCGACTATGAAAGAGGCAGTAGATAAAAAGCGTAAAGAAGAGAGGCAGCGGGAGAAAGAAAATGCTGCTGCAGCAGCTGCCGCTGCCGCTGCTGCTGATGGAGAAGAAAACGATGAAGTTCCGCCCGTAGTTGAAGCAGATGTAGAACCAGACATTGACACTGGTGGTATGAAACGAAAGATTGGAGGAGGATCTTATAGTCTGTGCAAGAAATTGGGAGTCGAAGGCCTTGTAAAGAAATTTGGTTTATCACCAGAGAAGTTCGCAGAAAATTTGAGAGACAATTATCAACGACATGAAGTAGAACAGTACCCATTGAGTCCTGTGGAAACAGCGAGTGAATTCTTATCAGAGTAATATAATTATAGATATATACTATACACGATGAAATTAATGATGGGATATAGGATTGAATTAATTATAACTTTATTCTTTGTAAACAGGCGCTTGAAAACTGATGATGAAGCACTGAAGGCTGCTCGATTTATGTTGGCTACTCAAATATCACGCGAACCATTAGTCAGATCAAGTGTGCGTGAAGTTTTCTTTGAACGAGCAACTATAAACGTACGTCCAACGAAGAAAGGAATGAAGGAGATCGACGAAGCCCATGCGTGCTACAGCTTGAAATATGTAAAAGATAAACCAGTGAGAGATTTAACTGGGGATCAGTTCCTGAAACTTGCAATGGCAGAAGATGACAAGCTTATCACCATCTCCATAGCTGATAAAATTAAAGGCATCACTGCACAGAATTACGTCGATGAAGTGAAACAGTTGTTCAATAGGGTATGTCCGAGTATACTCTGAACTAAAGTTTTTGAAGTGTTTCTATTTTGAATTTTGATATTAACTATTACAGGATGAGTTCAGTAAAAATGTCCAGGAATGGAACAATCTTAGAGGCGATGTAGTAGAATACGCTTTGGAAAAGCTATTGTACCCCGCCTTGAGGAAAGAACTTCGAGCAAAACTTTTGGAAGATGCAAAAGAGCATGTACTTGAAGCTTGCACCATTAAGCTCCTCAGGTGGTTAAAGGTTGCACCGTACGATACTAAGTTTCCAGATGAAGACGACGAGGAATGGGACACGTCTAAGGGTATTAGAGTGTTGTCTTTGGCATATGTACCAGACTTCAATCAGACTGCTTTCGCGTGTATTGTATCACATGACGGAGAACCTGCAGATTATATTCGACTTCAGAGTATTCTGAAGAGTTCCAGGTCGTACAATGAGACTGATCGAGCGGAAAAAGAAGCAGACCTTCTGGCGTTGAAGGAACTAATTCGTACTAAAAAACCACATGTAGTTGTTATTGGTGGTGAATCACGAGAAGCACTGACGATTCAAGAAGATTTGAGAAATGTTATTAGTGAATTAGGAAACGAGGATGGATTTCCTAAAATTGATGTGGAAATTTTGGATAATCAACTTGCCAAAATTTATGCAACATCCAACAAAGCAGCGGTAATTCACGTAATTGTCGTTGTAAGTATAGATCAACTGTGGTAATCACATGAAATGAAAATTATGTTGCAGGCTGATCTGAAAGAGTTTCCAGTTGTCATGAAGGAAGCCATTTCCTTGGCTCGACGGATCCAAGATCCGTTGATCGAATTTTCCCAACTATGTAATGATGATGATGAAATTTTGTGCTTGCGATTCCATCCACTACAGGTAAGCTTATTTGCTGTATTTTCGGTTAGATTGTGCCAGTACCAAAATGCACATACAATTAAAGATGGTAAATGAAGTCGATGTAATAAACTCATCCAGTTTATTGCATTTGATAGGATGAAGTTTCCAAGGAAGAACTTCTAGAGCGCCTTCAAATACAGTTTGTTAACCGCACAAACGAAGTTGGGGTGGACATAAATCGATGCATGAACCATCCCTACACCTCCAATTTGGCTCAGTTCATCTGTGGGTTAGGAAAGCGTAAAGCTATAGCATTGATTAAGGTACAAAAATGAAAACAAACTTGTGCACCGAATTGATCTTTCACATATTTACTCAAGATATCTGATTTCTTGAATTTAACAGACTTTGAAGCATAACCATCAAAGACTGGAAAATAGAACTCAATTAATTACTGTTTGCCACATGGGACCTAAAATATTCATAAACTGTTCAGGATTTATCAAAATTGACACAAACTCCCTTGGCGACAGGTAAGTTACCCATAGATCTCTGACCAACTGGCAACCTAGGTAATAATTCTTCGTGTCATATTTGATTAGCACGGAAGCGTACGTCGAGGTACTCGATGGCACTCGTGTTCATCCAGAGACCTATGAATGGGCTCGTAAAATGGCTGTTGATGCGCTGGAGTATGATGATGAAGATGCAAACCCTGCAGGGGCACTGGAGGAAATCTTAGATGCTCCAGAGCGACTGAAAGATCTGGACTTGGATGCTTTTGCGGAAGAACTTGAACGACAGGTATCCGGGCCTCAATTTAATTTTACTTGGTTTCAATCGGTGGGGTTGAACCGTTGGGATTTTTTTCTAACTATGAACATGTTGTGTCTCAGGGTTTTGGAAACAAAAGCATTACTTTGTATGACATTCGAGCAGAGCTTAATCATCGGTACAAGGACTTTCGAACTCGTTTTTCGTCGCCAACAACCGAAGAACTTTTCAACACACTTACGAAAGAAACCCCAGAGACATTGTACATTGGAAAGTTGATAACTTCCACTGTTGTTGGTAAGTGAGATATATAGGCAATAATGTTTACGTTTTGTTGGCAACTGATACAGAACATTTAACTTAATGAATTTCATGAATTATTCAGGGATTTCACATAAAAAGCCTCAAGGAGAACAACTAGATCACGCTATCCCAGTAAAAAATGAGGAAACAGGGATGTGGCAGTGTGCATTTTGCATGAAGAATGACTTTCCAGATTTATCTGAGGTTTGTTAAAATAGTTTAGCTTGTAATGAACGTTTAATAGCGTGTCTTACCTTGAATCTAGGTGTGGAATCATTTTGATGCTAACGCCTGTCCTGGGCAAGCTACGGGTGTTCGTATCAGATTAGACAATGGAATATCTGGATTCATTCCAATCTCTAAACTATCAGATAAAGCTGTCACTAACCCAGAGTCAAGAGTAAAGCGAGGACAAACTATTCACTGCCGAATAGTTAAAATAGACGTCGAAAGGTTTTCCGTGGAATGTACTTCCCGTACCTCAGACCTCGTTGATAGCAAACAAGACTGGAAGCTTCCAAAAGACCCCTACTATGATCACGAAACAGAAGATAAAGACACGAAAAAGGAAGAAGACGTAAAGAAAAATAAACAGAGGCAGACCTACATCAAGCGTGTCATTGTGCATCCATCGTTTAAGAACATTTCGTATCGGGAGTCCGAAAAAATTATGGAGCAAATGGATCAAGGAGAAGTAATAGTACGACCTTCAAGCAAAGTAAGTCATCAAGTGGAGTTATCATACAGGAAATCAACCAATTTTTACTTCATTTTTTATTTGATTTGTAGGGTGCAGACCACTTAACTGTGACCTGGAAAGTTGCTGACGGGGTTTACCATCACATTGATGTCAAAGAAGAAGGAAAAGAAAATGCGTTCAGCTTGGGACAGTCTCTGTGGATTGAAAACGAAGAATTCGAGGATTTAGATGAAATAATTGCTCGGCATGTCAATCCCATGGCATCACATGCAAGAGACCTTCTTGGGTACAAGTATTACGTTAGTGGTTTGGAAGGACGTCGCGAAAAGGCAGAGGAATATTTAATAGAGGAGAAAAAGAAAAATTCCAACAAGATTCATTATTTGTTACAAGCTAGCAAAGAGATCCCACCTAAGTTTCTCCTATCTTATTTGCCTGGGAGCAAAGTATTACATGAATACATCACAGTAACACCTGAAGGCTACAGATACAGACAGCAAAATTTCAGCACGTTGAACCAGACTCTGAAGTGGTTCAAAGAGCACTTCCGTGATCCGCCACCTACAAGTACCCCTGTTGTCACTCCGAAAACTCAGGTCGCTAGAACGCCTTACGCCACGACACCTGGCTATCAAGGTAATGAAAAACGAATGAAATGAAATGAAGTTCATATGATATGTGCAGGACCTAATTTTCAACACTATAATCCGGCATAACATGTTTGTAGATGCTATGTCTCGAGTAGGAGCACCTCCTCAAAACCACTTTGTCAATCCTGCAGCATCGCACACAACACCCCACTACACAACTCCAGCGCAAGCGTTTACACCATACTCCGCTTTTACGACTCATACGGTAAGAAAAGTTAAGGCATGATTGGTTAAGAAGCACTGAGCTTTGTATTGATGATGACATTTCTTTATGTATTTATTCTGCAGCCGTATACACCTACTGCACAGACACCGTACATCACTCCATACCAGACGCCTTATCAGAGTAGTACAACTCCAAGACTTCCAAATCAGCAATCCCAGCAGCAGCAATCCTCAGGAGGATTTTTGCATCCTGGTGCTGTCACCCCTGGCGGATACAAAACACCCCAGCAGAGGACATCTCAACAACGGTACGAAGATAATGTGTTATTAATTTGTTATTAATTGACTGTGGTGTGGAGCTATTGAAAATAAGCTAATGCTTCTATTGTAGTCCACCTGCTAAACCCACCTCGGCTGAAAATAGCACCAGTGGAAGCGACAATTCTGACTGGAGAAAGGCTGCTGAGGCCTGGGCCAAGTCGCAGCAAAGATCACAAGGCTGGCCGTCTCAGAGCCGGTCTGTCGCATCTGCAGCTCCTCATTACGGAGGCTTCGGCCCATCTTCTACGTTCAACTCCTCAAAATCTACCGCTCCGATTAATAAAGTCCGAAACATGATTGTGGAGGGCATGCAAAAGGTACCAAATAATAACGAACGTGAGAATCCTAAAGAATGCGTAAACAAACTAAAAAATTAACTTAAATATTTCAGGCACCAGCTCATCCATCTTCCACTTATAACTTTGGTCAGTCGAAGTCTCCAAGATCAGGCCGAGAAAGCTTGAAGTCGACTCCAAGAACTAACTTCAGTCCTCGTTCTATGGATGAAAGCTCTCTTGGAGATGAGACTCCTCTACACGATGAAAACTAATAAAATAGATTTTAGCATGATAGCATACATGTAGAAATTTCAAATATTACACACACGCCAATTTTATATATGTTCGGTTTTCGTTTTCTTCAAGGAAGTAGGGATTTGGATGTAGTATAGAGAATTTCTTCATGAACTATGTTAATCGTGAGTCATAAACACGAATAAAATTTCAAAATAGATAGAATTGATTTAAATTACGTTTAACTTTATTCAATAAATCAGTAATTCATTAAGTTCACATGATAGAATATCTTTAGTTCTGTCCATTGACTCCTCCTTGTAGTCTTTGGTCGTACTCAAACCCTTCATTGTAACTTGGTATATTTAGTACTATTTATTAATACTTGTATTACAATTGCAAAATTTTGAAGTTCAGACGATAAAGTAATACCGTATCACATGCAAATGAAATGAACTGTTGATGTGTGTGTTGCTAAAGGATCTAAAATTGTTTTTAAAAATCTTATTGAAACAAATATTAAAGTTAACAGTTATTTAATGATTGGAATATAAAACTACATTCATAGAATCACACCCATCCATCATAAATATGAATTCATTGATGCCAAGTCATCACATTACATTGTCCACTTGTCTTACCCAGCAACACTTTCAACTTAACTACTCTAGGGCTCAATAGTTAACGTAAAATTAGTATTTAAGATAGTGACAGCAGTCTAAGTAGCTGCGAGTGCTACCTTAGTTGACTTGCATGAGACCACAGAAGTAATTCCCCACAAATCTGCAATTCATCTGTCCATCTTAGATCCATGTGAAAAGCAATTTCAGGAGCTAAGAATATTTTGCCTAAACATGAACCATACTCCGTGTAACACGAAGTGCTGATTTTGTAGTAGACCGAAGGCTTCTTTCTCTAGATTCCTGGTTAGATACAGGTGACAGGGTACCAGCTGCCCGTTTCAGCCTTGGGACTTGTTCCTGCCGAGGAGAGAGGGGTTGAGTTGTCAATTTTTTAACTTGCCTGGTGGGAGATGTAGGTTGGATGACGCTTGCTTTTTTCATGACTCTTCCCTGCAATCATAATATCCACTTTTAAGTATAAAATCACCACAAACACAAACAGATAAGCTAATGGGTACTTTAGAAGGCAGCTTACTTGCAAAACTTTCTTTTGTTTCATTGCTGGTACACGTTTTTTGGTTATTTTTTTCTTGCGGACAGATTTTGCCAGACTTTCAACTGACTCGACAGATGTAGAGAGGTCAGAGGATTTAGCATCAGTTGTGATATCACTAAGAGTTGCAGCAGAACTTGATCTCATGTTACTCCTTGTCCCGTTCATTTTTCTGTGAAGTCTTGCTTGCGTAGGATTAACTACCTGATTTACGTTTTCAGAGTTTTTCTTAAACCTTTCATTCTTTTCCTGGTTAGAAGATTCGGAGACAGCAGCGGTACTTGTAGTACTAGTGCTTGCTTTGTCTATAGACTCTGTAGCCGAATGTCTCGTGTTTGGTTTCGAAGACGGTGCATCAGCTGCTCGTCGTTTCTTGCTAGCAGGTTCCGACAAGTGAGTAACATCTTTCCCTCCTTTCCTTGTCCTCGACGCACTAATCGGAGCTTGTCGAGTACCGTCTTCCTGATTTATCTTGTTCGGCTCACTGGAGGATGAGATTTCGTTTATTTGCACGTCATCCGTAGATACTTCCGCTCCTTCGGAACTTGTACTTGAGGTTTCTGAAATTAATTGTCCTGGATCATTCCGGTTGGTGGTAATACTACTGCTTGTCGAAGTACTTGTGGAGTGTTGCTTTGTTGTCGTATGTCTGGTGACTACCGGGTAGAAAGCACTCGAACTATTCGAACTACTACCAGGACCAGAACCCGGTACTTGCGGTGAATTGGTTGGATTTATACTCCTGTTGTGAGACTCAGACTGTGATGACTCGGGAAGCGACAAATCTCCACGTCTTGTCACTCCTCGGCGTTTGGCACGTGTCGTTGCACGAGTTGCGGAGGATACGGGAGAAGACTCAGGTGGAGGATGTGAAGTAGTTGGAGATGCTCGCGGCTGGGATGGAACACCAGGTAACGATTTGTCTGGTAACGTCGGTGGAACTGCAGGTGGAACTGCCACCTTCGTATGACGTCCTCCATCTCTATTGTTGGTAGGGCAGGCCGGGACATAGTTGCACGTAGCTGGGGGTGTGGGTTGCGGCGCGTATCGGGAGATACCAACTGGAGATGTTGTCGGATCTTGAGTAGATGAAAAAGAGTGGTGAATAACATGACTTTTCTAGATTAACAAAAGTAAGGGTACAACAAATGGGTGTGTTCAGTTGAGTTACCTATGAGCGATGAGGAATGTCCCCGTACTTTGACTTTGGGAGGCCCTGGAGGATCTACGACTACAGTAACAACTGAAGTGTTGTCTGCTCTCAGCTGATGTTGCATCCATCTGTCCAAAGCTCTGTCCACGAGTCTTTTTGAAGGATTGATCCAACTTTTGGACAGAGGGTCATTCGGACCAAGTAAGTGGACTGGTTGTTTTTCATTATTTTTCTCTGCAAAATACACACTGTTAACTGCGTCTTGGGGTGTGAGCATGTTCCATAGGCCGTCCGTTCCTAAGATAAGACATCGGTGACTATGCACATCGATCTCAAGTACGGACACGTCAGGACATGGTGATACAACGAATTCATCTTGCTCCGAATTATAGCTCCACAAATCACCTAAAGCAAAGTAAACCAACAAAAAGCACAAGTAAGCAGCTGACTTCGCCCGAAAATTACACAATAGGATATACCAAAATACCAAGAGATCTGGCGACAGCTAAGAAAGGAATTTCATCAATCATTGTCGACCTTCTAACGGGACCCTTGTGACCTATCCTTGGCCTATTCCACACAACTCTGTGGACGCCAGACTTAACAATCACTTTTCCTCCCGATCTGTAACCACATAAATATTAATTCCCTGCCGCCCTCCCTTCAAACCTGCGTATGTATAATGACATACTGTGAAATTCTAGCAGTCTCAGCAGGAGTTTCCGGTTTATGATCTTTGGTCAGCGGCTTAGCACGCCAAAACCCAGTCTCAGGGTCCTCATATCCCATCACAATCCCTGAGTCTCCTACATGTCCAATGTACAACTTCCCGCGCCTTACAAACGCCACACTAGCTGTCGTTCCTGACGTTGATGGCAAACCTGACGGCGTTTTTGGCCATTTGTCTACAAAAAGGTAAATCCACGTTAGTTTCTCATTATCTTA
>JAQGAC010002217.1:0-10956 GCA_034696585.1 Isotomurus maculatus
TTAATAAATAGTTTCCCAGCTTAACGCAGCTACGATCAACTTCGTGATCCGCACCCACTTTTGCTCCCCGAGCTTTCATTCTCTTTTTATGTAGACGGTTCCATTCTTCACTCCGAATTCGGTCTACAGAATAATGTGAATAATGAGAAATCTTTAATTCCTTATAAAAATTTGTGTTCTTGTCGTTTAATGAGAAACAGAATTCAGCTTAGGACACATGAACAAAATTGAAATATGCGACTTAATTTATTGGGCATTCCTGGCAATCAAAGTAGTTTCAGATTAATTTTTGCGGTACTTCTTCAAAGTACCTGTGAAGAAGGAATAAACTAACACTAGGTTGAGGTTTCTGAATGTTTTTAAATGCGAAGGATCGGACTATCATCTTCGGCTCAGGCCGCCAAACGATAATTCCCACGGTTACTATTTAAGGATCATTTGCGTGCCAAATTAAAAGATTTATTTATTTGTAGTGACTTGCACTTCTTTTCGCAGGTATTCGATTGATGTCAACCTATTGAAGATATAAATACTTGCATAATGTGACACTTTAAGCCCAGATAGTAAACCCCGTTTACCGGCTTCGCTAAGGTAACAGACCCGGAGCACAAAGCAGAATGGGGATTTACAGAAATGGTGACTTAAAACATCCTTGTGAATTATTCAGACTCGATCGGACATTGCTGATTGATGAAGGCTTGTTTGGCATAACAGGCACACCCAACACACGAAACCCAATTAATTTAGAAGCTTGCGCTCCTTTAATTCTTTCGAATACATGGAAGCAAAGTTAACATTTAACATTCTTCGCTGGGGTTTTTCCAGGAGCAGTTAGGGACCTTCAAATCAAATATCATCCGTGCCAATTCGGTCTTTGCAGAGGAGTATAGAACACTTTGTGCTGCTTGGATGAATTGTGACCATAAAAAGTTGTCGTTTTAATTGGTCCCACATGGTAAAACATTCAGCTCATTGTATTTCCTCAAAACACCCAAACTCGATAAAAACTTCACTTGGAATTCACGTTTTGAGCACTGCTTCTGAGCTAGGATTAATCAAAATTACTAACAATGGAACCTTGTTGGATGCTTACTGTATTTAGTTCTAAATCATATTTTTCCCATTCATTTAGATCCACCTTCACAAGCATTTCCTAAAAATACTTGCAGTAGTAATTTTGCTAGTTGCTCCAAAAACCACATTTCAACGTCAAAATTTTCGAAAAAAGGCTGCAGAATTTCGAAAAACGAATTTGGGGAAGTTCGGTTTTCTCTAGAATCTAAGTTGCGTCTAGATAAATGTGAAAAATTTGATTTGGAACTAAATACAGTAAACATTCAACAAGGTTCCATTCTAAGTATATTGTTCCTTAATTAAATGCATGAAATAAATTAATGTCACATTCACAACTGAAGTTTTAAATCGCCAAGTGATTTTCATAGAAAGTTGATACTAGAAAAAATGAAAGTTAATAGCTTAAAGTTGGTGGGAATTAGTATTTCGTGACTTGAGAGAGACTTTGTTCTTATCAGCAGGCCTCATGTTAAGATAAGACGCATCTACTCTAAAATCAGTCGAGTATATCAGGTTGTCGTAAATCACCTTTTCATATTGGAGTTGTACAACACATTTATTACGCAGAACAAATTTTGGATGTTAGCTCGGCATTTCACCGCGATTTATGTAGTCCTTAAATCAACTGATAATATTTGTGAAACAAAATTTAGTTTACAATTAATGAGATAAAACCGCTTTTTCAAGAAAGCTGGAAAAAAAGTCGGTAGCTTTTTTAGTTATTTAAAGGCACCCAGGATGACGGAAAGACAGACAGACGCAAAAATTACGTATTCCTATAAGCCAAAAATTACCTGGGCTAAAACGTTACACTAACTTTAGTGAGAATCTTGAATCAAATTATTTCCAATTACGTAATTTTCCGATAACATTGGCTTAACCAAAAGAAGACGTGAGTTCTTGAACGTCTAATTCAAGCAAAGGCAAGCAAGCAATTCAATTTTGTAAGTCAAGCCCAAGCTTTCTGTTTTTCCTCACACATGTTTCACAAATAATATGAAATACGAAATCCAAGCATAACAGCAGTTCCTCTCATAGAGTCAACTGCCCACATTGCAGGGATATTTTACTAAATCAAAGCTGCTTCTGGATTTCGACGTCAAAAAAGCAACTGGAGACGACAAGGTGCTATTCGTGTGGGTTGAAATGAAAATTAAGCGTAATTTCTTACAACAATGTAATAATTCCTTTTCCTTTAATCTCTAAATACTGGCTTTGGAATTGTACCTTGTTTCGATTTTTGATTCTTGAGTTTCTATGAACTGCACGGATCAGGTCGAAAAATTAATGCACAATTTTTCCTTAGCACTTGAGAGCAAGTTTATTTTCCTTTCAGTTTCTAACACCTCGAAAATCAGACGAATCTATCTGAATAATGAATAGGTTCAGCGCACTGTAGCATATTTTCTTAGTTATTCTTGGGAAGGGTTGTTATTAGGAGTTAAACAAGTTTATATTTTCAGCTGGGTAATATGTTTACAAGATCAGAGACTAGATTAAAGCAATTGCAACGTTTGCGTTGGAGGTAGAACGAGAGTTGTCCAAATCGACACTTTAATCTGATTTTAGACAATTCCAAAGTTTCATTGTAAAATTGGGAATGGGTCGAAGATTGTATTTATCTGAAAATGATTCCTTTAATTGCAAACTTGAGTTACAGAGCTTGGATCCCATCCCAACTCCTAAAATTACACCTACGCAAAAAACGCGACATAACTGTGTCCACTACTGGCGTAAACTCTGTTGAAAGACCCAAGCCAGGTATTTAATATTTATGGATCGTAATTTTCTGCATTATGGATTGTCATTTCGATGCAGAGTAACAAATTTCCGACGATTGCAGGAAGCAGCAAAACAAATACAACGATGCCATCCGATTCATACGCTGTTCAAAAGAAGAAAGAAAAAATTAAACACCAAGAAGCTTTTGAAAAAAGAAGACTGGGATTTAGAAAATAAGAAGATTGATATATTCACATATGTCTCGCTCGCATATCAGTAAAAACATATGACTCGTCTTCCGAAACTCGGCCACGCAAATCTCGTCCAAAAAAATTTGTCCCAATGTTAAGCTACTCCTCTCAATTGACCTAGAACTCGTCTCAAGTCTCAACTAACTAACTTGTGTCACTATAGTCTAGAGAAAGGGTGCGATAGACTTGGTGGTCTTTATCCCTAATGAAAATAGATGAGCGTTACTGCTTAATCCTCAAGTTTTTTTACCGCAATTAGTCGCCTGTTTGGCGAAATATTGGGCCTTACAAAATTAAGTGTCCAGCAAGGATTTACACAATGGGGATAACTGTGTGGCTAATATCGTTAGTATCGATAGTATGTACATACACAAAAATTGGATTCGATGATATACTTCATCTGCAATAGCTGAACTGAATGGACTGTCGGCTCACCCATAATTTCCTTGTATATATACAGCTTTAAACATTGACAGGGATTAGATGTCGTAGATCCACAGATTGACCGTGAGAATGATACGTATTACGGATAATTACCACGTTTATGACACGCATGCGACATCCTTAGATTTCCGAAAACCTAGAGACATCCAGAGTTTTTTGGGACGAGTTTTGTGAGATCAGTCATCCTAGAATCAGTAAAAATCCCTCCTGTTTATTAAAACAATAGACTTGTCTTCCATGACGTGTCTTGAAATAAATTGCTTACAATATGTGAAAAAAAGGGATTGATATCTTGATGCGGTTGTTGGTACCAGTGGTTCGAGAGGCAAGACGGGTCATATTGCGGCTCATGTACATAATTAAAATTCGACTAGCAATGTGGGAACCCCTGGTGTGGAAATGTTTACTTTTCACTTTTTATTTTTATGTAATTTAGTAAGTTTTCTGTGTATTTAGATGGGTGTGGTGCCCATATAATTGTGTTGCTTGACAAGCTAGTTTTGAAAAGTCCGGGTTTTTTAAAAATCAAATGAATTAATCAAGGAAGAGTTTGAAATTTATAATATTTAGTTAGATTGAAGTACCTTCATCGTTACTATCAATCGATTTAATTACAACTGTGGCGACGACGTATGCAGATTACATTTATGACTCTGTATAACAGTGTGACTAGGATGAATGTTGACCTCGGATGCATTTACGAGACTTCTATCCAGCACCGGCCGCAAATAAAGATCTGAACTAACGATTCTCACCACGAAGCGAGCTAAATAACGCAGGCTTTTTGAAAAATAACCAGCGGATGACACCAGGTGTACACATAGATGATGTAACTAATCTTGCCCTAAAAATCGTCGGCAGGATTTACATGGTTCTGTTCCCACTTGTATAAACTGTTGAACAGTTGGACTGCAGGATTTGCAGTAGTTCAATTATGTGTTGCATTATTTTGGTTTATTATATTTCTAGCACACAAGCAAAAAAATGGTGTTATATAAATAGAGTGGGTGACCCCAACTTCCGACGTTGGTGTTTAAACGGAATAGATTCAAATTCACAAAACCAGAAGTTAATATTTGCCCGTGCAGCTAATCTGTGCAAGATGAGTAATGTAGATTATCCTTAACAAACCAAGCATGATGACTTTTCGTTTGACACAAGTTTTGAAGACCAAATAGTACGAAGTAGTAGACTTGTTAATCTTCGTCTCAATCTTTAATCTTACAATCGTCCTTAAAATTATTGCATTGCGTGTTCGGACTAGAAGCATCAAATGGATCCTAGCAAAATGTCAACATTCCTAAGGAAAATAGCAAGGGTTATTTATAAATGTCACTACGTTGGAAATAAGTTTAATCGACTGACTTCGAAAAAATGATCCGGAGTTGTGAAGTTGCATTCTTGAACCCGCACTGCTTCGCTAGTCGGTAAATATCGACAGCGTTCTTCTCAGTCACAGCAAGGTGTAAATATTTTTCGCACTTTTCCAACAAATCCAGAACCTTGTACTAAACACACAAACAAACGTTTTTCAATTTCCATCATATTGGATGCATGTATTGATATTCTATCACCTTGTTTGCAGCATGAACTAGGTCCGGAAGCAATTCGACCCACTCCACACTGTCTACTTCATCCCTGGAGTTGTCCTGTAACTGTCCAGTATACATAAACGCAAGAAGCTTTTGCATGCATTTGACTGATACGTCTGAGAGCAATACGGAAACTTGGCCCTTTTCAATTGCTACTTGTTTAAACATCTCTTCGAAAACATCACTTTTTGCTGTGACATAAAACAAATGAAAATGTTTAGCAGCAGTGAAAATCAAAGTTCCACTACATTTGGTTTTTTGTCTGAATTACCTGCCAAAACCTCCTTGTGGCACAAAAAATGTGCGACATTAACCTCGTCCTTAACAATACAGATTCTTATATCCGAAGGTTTGTCATTCCAGAATATAAAAGTTACGCATTTGTCAACACGCTTCTCAACCCTATTCTGAATTGCCATTCCATCCAACTTCCTTCCATTGGCGATCTTTTTTCCATTTCTGTATATGCTTGTAATATTCAGATCAACGGTCAGGCTTGCATCCACATCTAACTGTTCTTCTACCTCCGACAATCTAAAAAGTGTCCATCCCCACCTTCGCTGGCAATTGTCTTTTAAATCCAGAACTCCTGTTGGTTGCATTAATTAATGTTAAAGTGTTGGTTTTAACGCAAAGCTTTACTCGAATACAATTATGGGGGATCTTACGAATTTTATCGATTGCAAACGAACGTAATGTTCTCTCAGCAACAGAAACCTTCGCTGACATCTGACAAGTGAAACCTTTTATGCAGCTGCATATCTCTGAGCTGCAAAGGTGTTTGTCCAAGTACAAAGTCAAACGCAAGCAAGGACCATCTTTTCTGTCCTCCAAAGTCAATTTCCATTCCATCTTCATGTTTGACAATTGCTACGATTCAATTTTTTTTTTAATATGAATAAAGAAAACTCTAAAGTGTATTTGTTGGGTTGAAATATTTTAGACACCTGTGTCACATCCGGGTTGCTGCGTACCTCAGTAAAGTACTGAAGACTACTTATCAGATTTTCGCCCCTCCCTGTGCTTTGGCCGATAGCGTAAATCACTTCTTTAAGTTTTTGTATCCTCAATGTTAGTTTGGATTCTTGTTTCTGGTGAGAATTTATTTCTGGTGTCGAAGTAAGCACAGAGAATCGACCCCGTTTGCACCCGAAAGACGTCATAGCTTTTTGTCTGTAAAGTGTAAAAGATGTTGAATTATGTTAGAATATAGTTTTCCATAGTTCCCATCTATGAATTTATTTTAATTAATTTACTATTTCTGAATCTCTACTTATTGACAACAAGTTAGCCTAGGTATGACCTCCTAAACAAGGCGTTTATTAGATAGATATTTAAATATAAATTCGCAATTATTGGTAAATGAGTCATACTGAATAGTACTCAGATTGAATATTTTCAAGCTAGACTTAACAAGATCGAAATTGAGTAGCTGGTGGTACTGGGTCTTTGCTAGGGCTCTAATAGTCGTTTAGCTTAGCGTAATTCATGCAGTGTTGAAAAGAACAAAGCAAAGATTCGAGTTACTGCAAATTTAGACTGATAAAAATGATTAAAATTATTCAATACAACTAGACTTCTTATCTGCGCCAATTCCGACAACAAACTACAATGTGAACTCCATTTGGAATCGCTAATATATAATGTTAGATTAAACTATGTTTGTGAGGATGAATATAACGCAGGTATATTTTGCGTATATCTGCCAAATACCTACAGTATTTTAATACAAATATTGAATTGTATGTATTCATGTCAAGAAATCGTGCCGGAAATCAAATACTTCTAATGCTTTTGGTGTTTACCTAAAAGGATCATTCAGCTGAGCTCTAAGCCGACAAAAACGTCGCAAAAAATTGGCGTAAGAATTCTGATGCACGTTATCACTGAGTTTGCATCGGGAATAGTTTCTTACAAATATCAGCCACTTATCATTTTCACTCGCATCATATTGCAATTATACGCACTTTGTGATTTTAAGCTTTTGGATTCAGCTTGAAAACGACAGTGATGTCCCTTTCGCCCGTGCTATTAATTATTGGGATTGAACGCCCGAGCATTCTCAGGAACTTCCCTCAGGCTGTTATTATTCAAATCATTCAAATGAACCTGAGGCAAATGCTAAAGTATTTCATCGTCTTTCTTGACTTTTTGACGCTGGACTTGGCTACAGCCAAGTACCGAGATCATGGTTTTATTAATACCCTACAGACTGATTTAATTTTCTTACAAGTTGGACAACTTTGAAATGTGAAAGCTTGCAGCTCGAAAAGGAAGAATCCCAAAAATCCCAAATTTGATTACTTGAAATATTCGCATAGAGAAAAAAGATGGGACATAGAGAATGTGAAATATGCTACATTTTTGGAATGCTATGTGCAAAGGGACTGCAAGGAAATCGTTAAAACATAACACGTTACGGAAAACGAAGACAAATTATTCGCCACTTTCATTCACCAAAGGAAAGAAAGGAAATAACTAAATAAACCTCTCATACCTTAATTTGACTGGTTTAACTTATTACTATATTCATTAAAACGACAAGGTACCCAATGATGTACTTCGAACTATTTACATATACTGAGCGGGTGCGAGTGAATGACCAGGAGTCTAAAGCTTTGAGATAAGAAAATGAATGAATGCCTTAGGGATAGGTAAAAATTAGAGAATTTCATGTATTTAAACCAAAGGTAATCTAAGCTGCTGTAGAAAGTGAACCAATATGATTTAAGTATGCATTGATCCTCACAATTCAAAATAACAAAGTCATTGATGTATGCAAATTTTGTGTGCAGAGAATGTCGAATTCTGTTTCTCCATTAGCCACTACGCACCATCAGTGACAGTTAAACCATATCTGTTCTGTTAAATAATAACTTGAAACCTATTGGATGCAACAATGATGTTCTAATGGAGATAGAGCACACGATACAGCTAATTATATGAAAGAATTGGCAAAACCAAAGAAAATGTTAACGGCTAAATAGCAAACTTATCGCAGCTCTAAAAATCAAAGCTAGGTAGATTGCCACGAATTAACGTGACAGCACAAGATACTAACGGAACAAAACGAACTAATTTTGAATGCACAAGGAATATTTTATCACGAAAATTGCTCCTTATTTTGACAACAGTGAGCCGATGATACACGAAACAATTTGATGGCGCGTGAGATTTTCTGGTTATTTCCGTGCCTAAAGCTTACTAAATACAATTTGTTTCATTAAATTTGTCTATTAGGTTTTCTCTTTATGCATGTATACCAGACTTCTTTGTTCTAACAACACTGAAGCTAACTTCAAACTAAACAAACTATTAACTAAGATATTATGAATAAAGTCCTACAGACGACTCAAAAATGACAGAAAACAAAAATCAAAAACACTTACCTGAATTGGCACTACTTCAAAACTTATATAACACCAGAACAAGACCGTCAACTGCACTCTTCTGTGACTGATACTAGACTACTTGTAGTTGATTGCCAACAATGAAGGGAAAAAATATCCAACAAGATATGTATAGGAATATATTTGAATAATCTACAAGTGCCCCTGTGAAATATTGAGTTAGGGCTACCCAAAGTCAAACGAACACAGCTCATTTACATCTTCTGTCTAAATTTCCTGGAAGGAATACGTCATGTTTACCAATGTGAAGTAAATAAATACTTTTGGCTGGAACCCAGATCACCAAGATAAGACTTGTCGTCATTTAAGTTAAGGCTCCATAGGATGGTCCTGACGTCATGGCATTATTACCCTAGTGTAACGTTAGAGGAAATTGAGAATGATTTTAAATTAATCTCCTCCTTCTGATTTCAAAACCTTGAATGGAATTCGGTCTTCTCCTTAAAATAAACATAAACGGTATTAACAAAAAGCTAGAAGGCCAGATGTTTTAATATTAGTCTAGCTATCAAAGCATTTAAGTATTTTATAGTGTTTTTCAACCCAACTGAGTTACTTTACTGTGAAGGGAACCGTCAATTTCATTCGTTAAATTTTTAAAAAGTGAAAACTGAATCTCTAATTTTATCCTGCAATAAAATTCTAACTTGAATTCACCCCAGCAGTTTTTAATGAATTTTGGGCTTTCTCTGTAAATCTCTTTGTTTGATTAAATATTTGTCCCTGGGATTTTGTGAACAGCAGTTTTACAATTTTCTGTATTGGTCCTTACAAAATTAGCTTCCGTCTGTCTGTTATGTCAAGAGCCACATAACGTAACGATACAAATATTTGCAGTTATTTAGGATATAGGATGCATAGCTCCCTCTTAAGATTTGATATAAATGTATTGAACGCGTGACGCGTGGGGGTCACCGAAGTTGATCAAAGTGGCGCTGGCGAGGGGTTGCCTGTTAACTCTCGTATTTTGCTTATGGTTATAAAATTTCTTTCTGGCATAGGATTCTTGTCAACCAAGTTGCGGATCAGGTGATTTTGGGTTTTTGTATATAAGGAAAGAAACACATTACTCTTTCCTACGAACTTGCGTCAAGGGTGCCAGTGAACACCAGTAAAGGGTGGACTCAAATTGTTTAAAAACACAGCATCGCTTTAAATTGTTGAGGATGAACTAAGAATGGAAATAATATGTGAGTGTGCATGGGTACCTCTGCATGGGTGGGTAATCTGCATGTAATTGGAAAGCAATTGATGATGGTACAAGTTTGTCCCACATCAGGACTCCAGAAAGTGTAGCTGCACTTTCGTTGCGCAGGAAGGGAATAAGTTAAATCGACCTTGGAGTCTTCAACCTCTACGTCTTGCTAATTCCACGTTTATGTAAAGTAGCATTCACTCGGTTTCGAAATGAAAGTTGTTTCCCAAAGATATGGTAATCAGACTAGACAGACATTTTCAGCTCAAGTCGCCGTTATATTTAGCATATCTCCTGACGCGAAGAATAAATTCGGCGTAGACGATTATATTCCACTCTTCTTGCTGCTACTTCGTCAGTTCCGAATCTGAAGTAGTGGAGTCAACTTGGTTAACAACTTAGTGAAGTATTCGTGGGATTACTTGTTAGGATTTTTGTCTTCAGTCTAATTGAACGGTAAGTTACTACAGCGATACACGTTTAGAATTAGCTTTGAAATATGATTTAAGTATTTGTAACAATCATTTTGCTAATCTAGTACTCTTACCACCCAACGAACGTAGTGATCATTACGTAGGACTCGCCAGCAATCTTCTAGTCAATCGTTTATCTCAAGTGAGTGTTTCAAACTTCATATTGAAAAATCAAAATTCACATTTGATTCCAGTGTCCCTTATTCTAAATCATCAATTCCTTGTTAAAATGGTGAAATAGTATCTTTTAGGAAGACCCCGTTACCAACTGCGCAATATCCCAATACACTTTTATATCCCAATATCAGCGAATTCGTCAGTCTCTTTCTCATTTCCAAGAAGAAGTTTATGTAGCGAAGAAAAGCGATCGTAGTCGCTGTTACGAAAGGATGTGAACGAATCACGCTTTTTGTTAATGGTCTAAAACATATTGGTCGATAAAACAAATTGTGAGTTACAATGCAACATGTTTTTCATCCAAAACCCTTACATCAATTACAGACAACCTTCAAGAATTAAGTAAAAGATTTGATTTTATTTCAAAAGTTACCCAAGTTGTTAAGAATTAGCAGATTAAGTTGAAAGAAGAAGACTTCTTTATCTGGTTAATCCAACAAGAGGGCCCAACAATTTAATCAGTGGGGAAACAAGCATTGTACGTTGGTCAAGGCGCGTTTAAAATAAGTGACACATTTTTCATGCAATTCATTTATGTAGAATTCCACATTTTATTACTGGAACGACTGCATTAACGTAACGCAGACGTGTTTGTAATTCTTATTGATAATCATCTTT